>JASSUY010015800.1:6833-29157 GCA_032466535.1 Forpus xanthops | reverse complement strand
CCCCCCCACAGAACGGTGTGAGGGGCCTCAAACCACGACACTTTGCATCTGCAGATCTGAATTTCCCTCCTTCCGTCAGCTCACCATGAACCCAAGAATTAAGAAACCCACTTTAGAAAGAAACACAACAATGCTGAAAAAGCTGAATAGTTTCACAAAAATGGGATGGGCAGGGATTAAATATTCTGACCCTAATCTTTGCCTTATACCTCCTTTCTTCAGGAGCAGGGTTATGGGACTGATCCTAGCTTGCACCAACAAGCTAGACCTCTCACAGCAGCCCTTAAGGTCCTCCCTCCTGGTGTTTTCAGAGCAGTCAGAGAAGCTTGCGCAGATTAATGTCACAGAAGGATAATTCTTCACCTCATGTGTATATCTTGCTACAAAACCAAATTATACATACCTTAGTCCCTGAATATGGAAACAGTGATTTTAAATCCAGGTACTGTGAAACTATGAGATGCATGAGGATGAAGTTATTTTACAGCACTGGCTGAATAAAAGTTTAAGAAAGAGCTTGGCTATTTTTCAAGCCTGCCTGACACTCTTTCTGGAGGAGAAATTATGGCAAAGACAACCAGAAGCTGTTCATTATGCATTTGATATTGAGTTAAATAGTAAATTAATATTATTGCCCCTTTAAAAAAAAAAAAATTGCCTGCCAAAATCAGTCTTGCTTCAACTATAAGGAAGGCTTAGGCATTAATTTTGTTTCAATACAATATATATTTCAGTTTTCCTACTTGAACAGTTAAGTATTTCAATAATAAAACTCAAGGAATTTATGGTTTATTTTAAAAGCCCATGTAGAATAAGGCAGGAATCCAGAGCCACAAAGCTTTATTTAGCTAGCTATAGCTTTATTTCCTGGGTATTAAGAAGTCATTCATCATACCCAGTATTGTTCTAATGGACAGATTTTTCACTAATCTACTTGCAAATTCACTCTGGTGCCCAAATTTCAGGACAAATTCAAGCAATGAGAACAGGACACTCCTGCAACAGTCAGGTGATGTACCTGAGAAAGGCCTTGGGATCACATCCAATTTCCCAAGAAACCTGTTTTTTTCACTCAGCTGTGATTAATCATGATTTAGCAAGCTGTTCAGCAGATTCTCCATGCCACTGAATTCACCTAAAACCCCATTTCCCAGCCAGGGGATACTGCGTTTGTGGGACAGCTTGTCAGGAGGAGCACTGTCCAGGTACACTGGGGGTCATTGCTGTCTGCAGCAAAACCTGGTTGCTCACTGGGTTGGTTTTATTCTTAGGAAAACAGCACAAAGTGAAGTTTAACCAGAGGTAGATGGTCTTCAAAGACACATTAGCAGCTTTCTGAAGTTTACAACACTACCTGGTGCAGCAGGTTCTGCAGCAGTTACAGCTAATGTGCAGGAAAAGGCAGATACTTCACACTTGCAAATATTTCATCTTCAATGCTATTTATTATTTATTTAAGAAGTGTCAGCTTCTTAATCTTCATGGCATAAACATTCCCAGCTCCTTAATGGGAAGCTGACACAATGCAGTTGTGAATATGCTCTGCTTGAAGCAATCTGTAAAAAGAGTGGCATTAACCTCCAGCTGCATCAGCTCTTGGGGGGACCTATATTTTCTTTGCTCATAAATTAGAAAGTCATTGGACAATGCAGAAATGAAATAAATTGGAAGGGATGTATCAGCCTTGTGTCTCAGGTTTTCATTATCAGCATGAATATTTTTCTCAGCTTTTTGGTTAATTTGAAGTTTCATCCACTTTTCATCCTAAGTTCTCTTATGTGCATTTTCAAACTGGTGTGTCAGAAATTCCACCAGCTGTCACTAAAAGCTTTTCTCCAACTTTGACAGCACCAAAAGCCAACATCTATCAGCAGTAGTGCCAGGTGCACTGCTAGTAGAGTGGCTCTATGAAAAAAAAACTAATATTTATCAGTTTACAAGCACTCCCAATCTTTTCTAAACCCTCTCTCAGGTACACAGGTAAGACCACAAGCCAAAAGGAACATCATCCCAGAGAGGCCAGAGTCTCTCCCTTACAGAACACACTGAACTAACAATAGAAAAAACACATTAGAATACAGCTATAATGGTATTAACAGGGCTATAAAAGGACACTGTATGGAGCCTTAATTATAGCACCATGAGGCAGATCACTATCTTTAATATGCGTTTAATGAGCATGTCAAATGAGTTACCACCCAAATACAGCCCTGAGCTTATGATTGTCTTATGGTTGGGTTCAGCAGGAGCAGAGAAGAAAAGTAAATCATATTATGCAAGGTGAGTATTCATCATATTAAATTTAGTAATAAAGAACTCAATAACAGTCTCACAGGCTGACTTCCAATTTGACTGGTTAATGGGTTATTAGATATTTTTTATGGACAGTGGAAGATCTGCCAAAAACATGTGGATTGATATAGCTGTACAATATGAATGGTTAGTGTCAGTTAAACCTTCAAATAAATTATGCAAGCTTTTGGGTAACATGCAGATAGACATATGAGCATTAAAAACATTGCTTCATCTGATAATAGCCATAAATTCCCAACATTTCAAAGCATCTATCACTTGTTGGGGCGATGACTTCCCCCTTAGCAGATTCCCAACTGCACATTTCTACTTTAAAGCTCCTGTGATGAGCCCCAAAGACTGCAGATGCATACCAACAGCAAAGCCCTACCAGCCCAGCAGAACTAATGCATTTGTCTCCTGAAATTTGGCATGAAAATGGATCATTGAAGTAAGAGGGAGAGACAGGAAAATTGCAGGTTTTCAATGATACTTTTCACAATGGCTTTCTAATCCACCATGCAGTCTTTTCAGCCTGAATGCCATAAAGTCCATTTAGCTGAAATGGGAGCACTAAATCCTTAATTTTACAGGGAAGCTGTGATCAGATCAACATATCATGTTTGAACAGAACTTTTAAATTATGTACTTGAACTGGTCGATTTGTTTAATAAAGGTCATTCAGCACTGAGAACACAAGTTTGGAGATTTGACAAAGGTGAATTACTGTCAGTGGTGCAGTGTGGGCTGCAGCCATGCATCCCACAAGCCACCAGCTGCAGGAAACTCATTCTTATCAAAATGGCTGAAGTGACACATTAATTACCTGTGCAAATTTGAACTGCAAGCAAGCGTGTTGCTGCTAGGACTGGTCCCCACACCTCGCCTGCACAGTCAAGCAGTGCTCAGCCCTAGCAGTAGGATGCACTCCACAACCACAGACCCCATAGCTACACACCATGCAAGACTACCATCCACAGTTCCAATAGACTCCAAAGAAAATATGCAACAATTATTACCCCATTTCAACCTTAGTTTATCCAATATCTTTGCACCCCGGTGTCAAGCTGTTCAGACCTACACAACTCATGAGCAATGCACCCATGGTTTTCATGTGTCCAAAAGGAGAGTGAATTGTGTAGTCTTCATAGTGCAGAATTAAAAAGGAAATGTGGTTTTGCTTTTCTTTCATTGCTCTTATCTCCAATATACTTTATATTATAATATACAGTTCGTAACAGTAGCATGTGTCTGAGGCACTCAGTGCTGTAGCTGAAAGACTAAATTACCAGCTATGTAAAAAGAGCAGCAGGCTACCAACCAGTAGGCGGAAAATTATTCATCAAAAGTATCTGGCAGTTACTTTCAAATAACAAATGAGCGCACAAAAAATATCAAACCTATGATGCAGATATTTCCAAATGACAAAAGAGCTTGCAGAAGTTTGCTAGTCAGAGAGAACCCTGGAAAATCATTCCAATAACTTACTCAAATACATATGAATACATAAAAAGACTGCTTACTATGTTCGTAGATGTATATTACAGTATATATTAGGTGTATATTACAGTAGCATAAACAGAGGTGGAGTCTACATGTATTACAGTGTTCCAACATCATCACACTACTACAGGTACTTTTAAGACTTTGCACAATTTCAAGCTTATTGCAAGGATTCAGAGCCCCACTTTTGAGCAGACTCATTCAGTGCTGTGTAATTTACTCAGCTTAGGCACTGACATCATCACTTCTAAAGGGCTGAGGGACTGTTTCCCTCTTGCAATTGCTTTGTCAGTTCCCCCTTCCCTAGCAAGTGATCCCAGCTGCTTGGCTTCCCTGCCTTCTAGCTCATGACCATCGGCCCCACATCCCAGCATCAGAGCAACATCAGGGTGATGATGTTCTCCCCTGGCTGACAGGTAAAGTCTTTTTGCATATTCCATAGCTTGGTTGAGGTCTGAGGTCAAGAAGTCACTTCTTCTTCAACACGTGATGATGACTCCTGATCAGGCACTGTCCCAGACAGTAAGTGCATTGGTACTGCTTCTTCATCTTGTTTCTCCATCTTTCTTGGTTTTGTTTTGCTTTTCCCCTTGCGTACAGGGGCAACTGATATTGGTACGAACTGATCCTCTGGTTTAGCTGCAGTGATTATCACTGTGGTTTGGTTAGATGCTATACTTGTCACTTGGGTTTGAGTAGCTACTGTACTTGTTTCTGGGGGTGGTGTAGCTGCTGTGCTTGGAGCAGAAGAAGCTGCACTGTCTGTTGCTTTGCCATCAGATCCAAGGACATTTTTTTTTTCCTTTTGAAGTTGCTGGATAGTGTTGAACAGGGCTCTGTAAGCATAGGCCAAGCCCCAGCACATTGCTATGATTTGTCCCTCTCTGGTATGACCAGAATGACAACATACCTCATCTATGTGTTTTACTAATTTCTCTGAATTTTGCACTTGTTCAGTGGTGAAATTCCAAAGCACTGGAGGGGCTCACTGGCCTAGATACTTGCCACGCAGCACTGCACCAGCTACTAAGAAGGAGAAAAATGACTGCTACTGCTGAACCCAGGACAGAGTCACATTCAGCCATCTCAGTCCAAATTTCTAGGTCCTCAGATGCAAAAGATATTGTTTAAAAGTTCTTTAGCACAAACAGTGCAAGGCAGAAAGAAAGAATACCCTTCAGGAGACTTTTTTAAAGAATATACCTAAGATGAATCCAATGTTTTTTCAGGGAGAAAGAAAATGGATTCTCTGGACCTGAAGATTCAGCTTGGCTCTCAAGCTGTTCCCTGGGAAGCCCAGCCCAGAACTTTCTCCAGAAAACAGTACTGGATGAGCTACATCTGCCTCTTAGAAGGTTTCATTTCCAGGCAGTAAGAATGTGTCAGCCAGTGAGAGTTATTGAGAGTTAGTGAAGAAAGTATCTAGAAATTACAGATTACTAATGTGTCAAAAAATGGTCTTTCTATGGCACATCTCTTTTGCTCTGATTTAAAACCTGAGCTGACCTTCCTGCTGCAGTCACAGTAATGTGATGTGAGCTGCAGGACATGCCAGCCAGACCAGGAAATGGCAACAGGGTGACTAAAAAGTCACAGGTCCACAGCAATTCACTTTGTGCTCCTACCCTGCTCCTGGGGTGTCCTAACTAAAGCTTTGAATCAAAGGCAATCCTCAAGCCCAAAAACCAGCTGGGATCATTAAAAGATTAAAAAAAAAAAAAAAAACAAAACAAAACAAAAAAACTATAACAAAGTTAAAAAGAATACCAAACAAACAAAGGCAAATAATTCCAGCATGGTCACTGTGTTTATTTGTTCTCATGCTTTTAGGGAAGAACAAGGTAGATTAGAGACATAAAGAGGAGATGACTGGAGAGGCTGAACAGAAGGAAAACATTTCCCTATCCACCCAAGCCATCCAAAACACAGACCTTGAGATCTCTCTTCAGCTGACATTCAGTTGAATTTGATGGATGTGAAGGTTTAAGAAATAGTATCCACTGTATGCACAAATGCCTAGTGCCATTGCAGAGGACACTTATTCCTGATCAATAACATCTGAGCAAGTGCACCTCAAAGGCAGAAAGTTGTGAGAAAAAAAAGCAAACAGGTGGATTTAATGGAGGCCAGTATGGATGCCATACATACAGAAACGTTACATTGCCATTGTGTTATGCCAACAAAACTAATACGCACACTCTTGGAAGCTGCCACTTCTGGGAGCAGCACCAAGGTGTCTGGCCTCAAAAGGAAATACTGAGCTAGGGACCAGCAACTGTTCCAGGTCAGTGGTTCTTTTTCTACAGACACAGCTTCCTTTGGGGCAATCTGGACATGACAGCTGGTTGCACACCTTTCCAGTTCACTTCTCTTGTATGTAGCTGGGGCTGCTGTAGGAGAGCACAGTAGTTGCCCCCAGAGCTGGAGTTTAAACAGGGGAATAAGGAACCCCCAGTCCTTGTTCCCCTTGAGGGAACAAAGGACTCCCATTCCTTGGTGAGGACTAATGTCCAGGATTGTGGATCATGGGGCACTGGGCGCTGGTGCCTTTCTAATCAAAGGCAATGTAGAGTATCAGATCTCCGTCCTTACTGTCTGACCTTCCCACATTCAGGGCAAGAACTACTAACATGAATCTTTTCAGTGTTTCCCCTCTGCACCCAAAGCAATACATATCTATCAACATGGAAAAGGCAGCTGCCCTCCCTTCTAACACATATACTAAAAATACCTGATTTCTGCTACATTAGAGACCAGGAACTCTGGATTATCCTATAGCAGAGGAACAATTAGCTAAACCAATATGGTCAGTGGAAGTCATGTCACACCCCCAACATGACTCCAAATGCTAAGGAAATTATTGCAAAGGTAAAACTATTCCATTATTTCAAAACTCCAGCTGCATGACCCTATATATAAAGAACCTATATACAAAGAGCGTGAAGCAAATCAATAATGCAAGAATTTGCCTACTAAAAGAGCAGAGAAAAAAATAATATAAAAACATTGAAGCATACTCCCTGGGAGCACTCTCAGGGGACTGATAAGTGGCCAAGACCTCCTCTAGTCCTGTTTCTGATCTTCCTTCCTTGGCCATCAGACAGAGAAAGGGGTGCAGCCATCCAGGAAAAAGATGTAGCTGTGTTAAAAACAAAGGTTTGTCTGTACAAAGAAATCATCCCAAAACAGCAAGGATGTGAATCTAAAGCACACAATTGTTGCAGCAGATTTTGCCACGCAACAGGCTAATGTCTCACTGCCAGCCCCTCTGGCCAGCTCGGTACACAGATGTGTTATGTGTTACCTGGGATTAGTCATTGCAAGCAGTGTTTTGAGCTCTTAGTCTTAGAAGTGTGCTTAGATATAGTACATTACCCAAGACTGATTGAAGACAATTCCCAGTCCTGAATGTTTTGATGGCCTAATATGTCACACAATCTTTCCTTTCGAGCAGACTTATGGACTTTCCCTTATCCAAGCTGACACATTCATAATGGCACTGTTCTGTTAGAAAAGTCATCGGAGGAAGGAGATTTAAACTGGGATGTTTTACAGCCAACAGAACGTGAAACCATTGCTCAGTTATGCCAGGCATGTTGAGCTATCTCTTCTCCCTGCCTTCTCTGCCCCTGTTCATGCTAGCAAGATCCACAAAACTGAAAGGGATAAACATGAAATGGCAAATGTTTGTGAAATCCATTTGCAACCAGAAGCACAGGAGGAAAACGAGAGTAGCCATGTTTATCTGCTGCCTCCTGAGGTGAAGTTAGGATTTATGCACCATTAATGACTTCCTGTAATCATGACATGGGGAATCAGATACATATTTAATTTACTAATCTACTAATTGTAAACCTTTTACTGTCCCACTGTAGTGGCTCATCTACTGGCCCAGTAACCTGCTATTGCCAGTGATTACTGGAGTGCATTTAGACAGAGGAACAGAAGTTTATTTTGCTGATTGATAACCAAGAAACACAAAAAAAGGAAGTCCCATGAGTGGTTTCCTACTTAGGGAAGTAAGATCTCCATCACTGAAAGTTTTCCTGAACTGGTCATACATCAGTCAGGATGAATCCAGTCTTTTCTGGGATAAGATGATTGCTCAGAGACATCTCTTCTTTCTGCCAGGAGTATGACGAATTTTACTGTACCATACACTGTATTTTAAGTACTTCTTCAACACTGTCTCATCAATCCAGCTGAGGATGTCCCTTCCTCTACAGTGTGGCAATTTAGCTATTATGGCTGAGTTTTTACTCCAGATCCGCAAGTTGAGCAGATTAAAAGGAGTGTATTTTAAGGGTTTATTATTATCGAATAACTGCAAAGCTCTGGTTAGCACAATGTTGAATAGTCCCGGTGGAGCTAAGAAATTCTAGCTGCATGCACTCACTAATAACACATACCAATGGACAGACTAATTTCCAGAAAGTATACCAGCAAGTACACAAGGAGAAAAATAAGGGAGAAGATGAGACTGAGGGCAAGCAGCAAGCTCAAATATATGGGGAGCTTATTTGATTCATTCATAAATACACACCCATCTCCAGAGAGAAAACTTATTTGTCTGCATTGCCAAATAATACCAGCTCCTTTGTTCAGAGACTTCTATTCCACTGTTTTGGGATATACTTGTTAAGCTGACAAAAATATCTTTTTAAATGTGACATTGGGATACATATCCAGAAATATTCCTTAGCAAAGATTGCAGCAGCAGGGCAGAGCAGGATGTATAGGCAGCCACCATTGATATCCACCCCCTGTTTTTCCCCTTTTCCATCTATGCACCCTCAAGTTTGGACAGTGGAGAGAGGAATGAGGATCAGTAATTTTCTTCTTGATGCTATTCTCCTCACTTAGTCTCAAGACATCTGTCCAACCTTTCCTTACAAAACTTCCATGTAGAGGTTCGTTTCCTGGGCAATCTGTCCTCATATTGAACTTCACTAAAGTAAACCCAAGTAATTCTAGAATAACTCAAAAAAACAGTACCCCTGTTTACTTATACTGCATCTTGCCCTGTGTACAGTGGATGTGGAGAATGACCATTCCCTACCCCTCTGCAGCTGCCTCACGTCTTTGATGCCTCACATATATTGATATTCCTTTAGTTTCTGCTTCTTTAGGTTAAACCATCCCATGTCTTTCAGGACCTCTCTTTTCTACACATTGATCACAATAATCATCCCTTCTGCGTAGCATCCCTGTCATCCTTGACTCTTCTAAAACCAATGACCAAAAATTGGGTAAGAGATTTCAGTCAAAGCCCCAGAGCTGAGCAGCATGAGAGGACCTAACTGAATACCTTGCAGGGAAGACAAATCATTACACATCTCAGGATATGGCTTGCCTTTTTCATAGCACTGTGGTATTACTAATCTGTGTGACCCCCTCACATCTACAGCCTCTTCTCCTAAACTGAAATCTTGCTGGCTGATCCGACCCTAGTGCAGTATCTGACATTTCTCCTTAAGGAACAGCCTTTTTTTCAAACCATTTCTCTGGTTTGTCCTATCTGTACAGCCTATCTCTATTCTGCCTCCAGCAGCATAGTCCCAACTCCAATATTATAAACCTTTCTACTCCACCATCCAGCTCATTCTTCAGAATGTCTGAATGCAAATAGAGTAAGGAGAGACCTCTTTGGTCTTCCAGTTCACCCTATTTCACAGTGAAACTTCACTAATGAATCCAAGGACTTACTTTGAGTCAATCTCCACCCACCTCATAACCAGTTTCAGTTTGTTGTCTACTCTACTTTTGTATAAAAATGTCAGTCAAGATGTAAAGTCCATCTATGGTAAGTATCCTCATTCATCTGACATACAGGGATGTTGTCCAGGAAGCTAGAGACCAGGCTAGGAAAGCTAAGGACCACTGTCATGGTTTAAGGCATAAATCACGCAGCCCACTCACTCACTCCCCCCCTTTCCTCCTCCCCACTTTGAAGGGGAGAGGAACAGGGAGAAGAATCAAAAGAATGTAACTCTCACAGGTTGAGATAAGAACAGTTCAGTAACTAAGGTGTAACACAAACAACTACTGCTACCACCAATAATAATAATGACAAGGGAAATACAAGGGAAGTGGATACAACTGCTCACCACCCAACAACTGAGCCGTGAACTGCCCTCTTCTGGGTTCCTTACCCTGCCACGACATACTATGGTATGGAATACCTCTTTGGTCAGTTTGGGTCAGGTGCCCTGTTTCTGTTTCCTCCTGGCTTCCTCTCCTCCCTGGCAGAGCATGAGACTCAGAAAGTCCTTAGTCAAACCAAAACTTTCTAAGCCGTAACTATAAACATCAGTGTTATCATTGCTGTTCCCAACCTGAAAGTCAAAAACATACCACTGCACCAGCTACTACAAAGGAGAAAAAATGACTGCTGCTGCTAAACCCATGACACCCACTTAGATTTAAATTTGCCTAGGGAGGTTAAGGATAACAAGAAGAAACTCTATAGATACATTGCAAATAAAAGACATGCTAGGGACAATGTGGGCCCTCTCCACAAACAATCAAGAGAACTGGCTATCCTGGATTTGGAGAAGGCTGAGATTCTTAATGAGTTCTTTGCCTTAGTCTTCACTGGAAAATGCTCTGACCACACTGCCCAAGTCTTGGAAAACAGATGCAGGAACTGTAAGAATGAAGACCCTAGGCTCATTGCAGGAGTGGATTTGGTTCGAGACTATCTTAGGAACCTGAATGTACACAAGTCCATGGGACCTGATGAAATCCATTCAAGGGTCCTGAAGGAGCTGGCAGATGAAGTTGTTAAGCCACTGTCCATTATATTTAAAAAATCATGCAGTCAGGTGAAGTTCCTGACAACTGGAAGAAAGGAAATATAACCCCTATTTTCAAGAGAGACATCAATTTGATAGGTGGACCACTCGGTGGATAAAGAAATGACTAGATGGCTGCACTCAAAGAGTTGTGCTCAGTGGCTCAAGGTCCAGCTGGAGACCAGTAATGAGTGGTGTCCCTCAGGGATCAGTGCTGGGACAGGTCTTTTTCAACATCTTTGTCACTGACATGGACAGTGGGACTGAGTGCACCCTCAGCAAGTTTGCCAATGACACCAAGCTCTGGGGCTCGGTTGATATGTTGGAGGGAAGGAATGCCATCCAGAGGGACCCTGACATGCTTGTGAGGTGGACTGATGCCAACCTCATGAAGTTTAACTATGACAAGTGTAAGGTCCTAAACCTGGATCAGAGCAATCCCAGGCAGAGCTACAGGTTCGGCAGAGAAGAGATTCAGAGCAGCCCTGAGGAGAAGGACTTGGGGGTGTTGGTTGATGAGAAAATGAACATGAGTCGGCAGTGTGTGCTGGCAGCCCAGAAAGTCAACTGTATCCCGGGCTGCATCAAAAGAAGCATGACCAGCAGGTAGAAGTAGGCGATCCTGCCCTCTACCCTGCTCTTTTGAGACCTCCCTTGGAGTACTGTGTGCAGTTCTGGTGTCCTCACCATAAAAAGGACACGGAATTGTTGGAACAAGTGCAGAGGAGGGCCACGAGGATGATCAGGGGACTGGAGCACCTCCCCTATGAATATAGGATGATAGAGTTGGGGCTGTTCAGCCTGGAGAAGAGAAGGCTGCGTGGAGACCTCATAGCAGCCTTCCAATATCTGAAGGGGGCCTTATAGGGATGCTGGGGAGGGACTTTTCATGAGGGACTGTAGTGATAGGGCAAGGGGTAACGGGTTCAAACTTAAACAGGGAAAGTTTAGATTGGATTTGAGGAAGAAATTCTTCACTGTAAGGGTGGTGAGGTACTGGAATGGGTTGCCCAAGGAAGTTGTGAATACTCCATCGCTGGCAGTGTTCAAGGCCAGTTTGGACATAGCCTTGGGTGGCATGGTTTAGTGAGAGGTGTTCCTGCCCCTGGCAGGGGGGTTTGGAACTAGATGATCTTAAGGTCCTTTCCAACCTTAACTATTCTACGATTCTATGATTCTAACATCTCAGTGCTTAAAGGACACTTTCAAGATGTTGCTGAACATCTCGAATGACTGCTGGGAAATGGAGATTCAGCTTATCTTTAATTTCTGCCAAGAAGCACTAACACAGAGGCAGCAGAAAGCTGGGTGAGGGTCAACTCACTCCACAGGAGGGCAAGCCAGAGAAGTGACACTCAGCAGCAGACACTGTGGGGACAGCAGCAGTCCCAGGGCTGAACACTGCTCCTACTCACCCCCAAGCTATTCAGTGTGGTTTACATCTCTACAAGCAACCCTTGACCCAGGGTTACAGGAAGCTGCTTCAGCCTTTCTGAATATCATACCACCTTTGCCTGGTATCTCCAGAACAAGATACAGAAGGAAATAGCTACCCTGCTGCCCTTGTCAATCTACTTTTCTTTCATTACAAATATGACCTATTCTTATTTAAAATCACTTTGACCTAAAATATTTTTTTTTCTCCACGTGTTGCACCCAAGAATCTTAAAAGCACAATGTCCACTCATATTATCTCCATTCATGATTCACACAGAGATGGAAAATATCTTGGATTAGCACTTTTCCAAATGTTTGTGTATCTCTAGGATAAGGCTTATGTGAATGCACGTAACTTCCTTAGTGGCAAGATGGGGAAGCCATCCGTGAGTGCACTTGAACCTGAGACCACAGAAGGAGGAAAATTGTAGAACTAAAGGATCGTTCTTGGGAGTTTCCTTCATCCACCCCTTAGGACTCCAGTCCTGTACGGGTGTCTTTGCTGATCCCAGCTGCAGAGATCACAAATCAAGAAAGAAGATGCTTAGATACTTCTGAAGCTGAAGTAACTAGCTCTAAATTTCCCTGGGGTTCAATCAAAACTACCATGTCCTGCAGAGCATAGAGGTCATTTCTCTCCTGGACAGACTAAGAGTGCCCGCTGTGCTCCCCCAACCCAAACAGTCTTGACCACAGCCTAAGCCACACAAGCTGTAGGGACAATGCAAACCTGAGATGAAGGGGCCATGCAAGAGCCAAGCCTAGGTGACAATTTGTCTTTGCCTTACTTTCTCCTCCACTCTTCTCCACATTGATTTTACCTATCTGTTCTCTTTTGCCTATGACATGGTCTCACAGCACAGGGAACAAATTTAGCACCACAACAGAAAATGTGATTTATTAATTCCCATCAGTTGCTACATCTGTGCTTCTTGTCGAGCTACTTAGTTTTAGTACACTTCTGTTTCTCTTACAGGGCAGGTATACAATTGTTACCTCTCTCTATAATTGCAGAAAATGCTCATTAATCAATACAACACTGGGTAGAAATTTCCTGATGAAATCCTGTTTTGGTTGGGTTTCTGAATGACTATGACAAACCTAATTACCTCCTTGGCTAACAGAAACCACACACTTTGAAAATGAAAATTTTAGATGAAACCATTTTAATGATGGAAGCTGGCAAACCATGATGAAAGACACAGACGCAATATTTTAGACAATATATTGTTGCCTTTATAGGAAGTAAAGCATGGCTTAAGAATCTAACATTTTTAAGGCAAAGAATTGGCCACCCCACTAGAAAACTTGTTAAGTTTTCTAAGTTGGGGAAGGCTTGTACTTGAGAGCTATTTAATAACACACACAGGAATCTTATATTACTTTTATAAGCATAGGATGCCTGGAAAAATTGTGCGCAGGTGTCCTACATTAAGATGGAGATTTTGGGTCCACTGCAATAAAAGGGCAGAGGAACTGAAGCCTCTGTAGCAGACACAAATTTGCTTCTCCCTCTTTTCCCTCTTTGATTCCACTGGTGCTGGCTCTTGCTGTTTGTTCTCCCAGCACACAGACTGGTCCCTGGCTTGCATCCAGGACCTTGACCAGTGCTCCCACTCAGGCCTCTGTCTGGTGCCTGTATCTGCCAGGATCCTACTTCCAAAACACCCCTGAAATATCCCAGGACCACTACAGCTCCAAAGTAACAGTCCAGTTGAGTTCATGGCCAGAAAATCATAGCCATTCATCAATGCATGCAGCAGTCTCACCCCAGTCCATATTGCATAGAGACCGGAGAGCAAGAAAGCTTTTCTGCACCCATTTTGCAGACTAAAGGCAGATACCTCTGCCCACCTGTGCAAGTTCACACAAGTCATCAGTGGCAACCAGGAACTGTACTTAGCTCTGACAGCTGGCTCCTGCTTTTTACCATGAGACAGTCCACCCTCTTCAGGGGAAACTTTCCAATAAACACAGGTTTCTTTCCGAGCTGAAGACCTTTGGCCTCAGTCATTTAACAAACTGACAGCTAAATGCAGTCACACACATTGGGGTCTAAGTGGTTTGCTGTTGTTCCAGCTTATTTTCAGCAAATAAATAAAGTGCACTTCATTATAGCTGAAAATTAAAATGGAGCTTGGATAGAAAAGCAACCAAATGTTCCCTTGATTTTCTTTAAAGAACAGTCACCATGGCCAAGCAATAATTTCTTAGCAGCTAATGATTCCTAATTTTGGCTGCAAGTTTGCCTGTCTCCTTTCTGATAGCGACAGTATTTAACTCACAGTAGGATGAAGTCCAATTGCCACTTTAAAAACTCCTTTCACAAGCTCCTTGTTCAACACTATTCAGTACCCTCAGGGGTAAGAAAAGGTCTCTGGATCTGATGAAAAAATGACAGGCACTGCAGCAAACGCCACTGACAGGCACCAAAGCTGAATCAAAGAATAAAACCATGCCAGTAATAGTCACCCCTATACACAAGAGGAAACACTGGAAGTAGAAGTCAACTCATTTAGTAAGGGATGAAGGAGTGGACCATATGTACTACAAAGCAGAGCCATAACAAAAATAGGATGGGGAAGAGGCAAAGCTGCTGCTTGTGAAGAAGCAAGAGGAATAACTCATAAAAGAGACAGTAACTCCCCATTCCCTCTACCTTTGTGAGCTGCAAAAATTGCAGAAAGATATCAAATATCTGAGAGAATTAGCAGTGCTGGAGGTGATTTCTGATGACCTGGACAAAAAGCAGTTATCCAAAGGTCTGGATGAAGTCAGGTGCACAGGACCCATGTGGCAGAAGTTTTTACACAGTACCCCATCATCACATGCCAATTCATTAGCAGGAATGACCTGGAAAGACAGAGAATGACAAATGGTGGATGAATTGACTGGCCAACCCTGGCAATATGAGAAAGTCTCTCTTCCTCCCTTGTCTCAGCTGTGGAGAAACTGGCCCAGCAATGCAAAGAGTGTAGATCCTACTTCCCAGCTGTATGGACAGTATCTTAGCTATTAAGTGTTCCTCTGCTCAAGAAAGAGAATATAGTGGGTACAGGCCATGGGCTGTGTTGTGGTTTTACCTGCATGACCATGAAAAATACATGAGGAAGTGGGCTAAAGATCTACCTCAACAGCAGAGGCACAAGTACATGACTTCTAAGGAAAAACAACTAAAGCAGAGGCCTTTCAAGAAAATTGCTGTTCCAGTCTCCAGTGGGCTCAGATAGAGTGGAAGGGATAATCTGACTCCTGATCTCTTTGAAGGGACTTCCAATTCATATTTACAAGAAGTGAGTAACAAACACCATCATCAGGACTAGAGGGGCTCTGCCTCAAGGCAGCTGTACAAAAGGAATAGCCAGTTTCACTAGACTGTGTGGATCAGATGACCCAGCACACCAGACCCACCAGGAATATAAGGCTTTATTAGACACCTATTCACAGTCTACACTAATGCCATAAAGGGGTGGAACCCATTTTTATTTTTGGAGTGACAGGGGGATCCCAACAGCTGACTGTATTGGAGGCTGAAATCAGCCTGACTGAAATGGAATGGGAAAAGCACCCCACCATGTTTGGCCCAGAGGCTCCATGCATCCTTAGCATAGACTGTATCGGGCAAGGGTACTTCAAAGACCCAAAAGGATACTGACAGGCTTTTGGTGTTGCTGCTTTGGAGATGATAGAAAATAAGCAGCTGTCCACCCTGCCTGGTCTCTCAGAGGACACTTCTATTGTGGGGTTGCTGAAGGTCAAAGAGCATCATGTGCCAATCATGATCACAACAGTGCACCAGCAGCAATATCGCATCAACTAAGACTCCCTGATTCCCACCCATGGGCTGTTCCACCAACTGGAAAGCCAAGAAGTGATCATCAGGATCCTGCTCACTCTTTCAAATCAGTGCAAAAATCTGATGGAGAGTGAAGACTAACAGTAGACCATCAAGGCCTGAATGCAGTCACACCATCACTGAGTGCTGCCAGACATGTTGGAACTTCAATGTGAACTGCAGTCAAAGGCAGCCAAGTGGTATGACACAATTTATATTGTCAGTGAGTTTTTCTCAATTCCTTTGGCAGCAGAGTGCAGGCCACATCTCAGTTTTACTTGGAGGGGCATCCAGTACACATGGAATGAACTGCCCCAGGGGTGGAAACACAGCCCTACCATCTGCCATGGACTGATCCAGACTGCAGTGAACAGGGGCAAGCTCCAGCACACCTGCTGTACATTGATGGTAAAAGAAGTGAAAGAAGTCTTTGAGAAAGGGAAGAAAATAATCCAAATTCTGCTTAAAGCCAGTTTTGCTATTAAGGGGAAAAAAAAAAAAGGTCAACCTGCACAGGAGATCCAGTTTTTGGGAGTAAAATATCAAGATGGACATCATCAGATCCCAGTGGATGCAATAAACAAAATAACAGCTGTCTCTAACAGCTGGCAAAAAGGAAACACAAACTTCCTTAGGCTTTGTGGGGTATTGGAGAATGCACATACAAATTACAGTCAGATTGTAAGGCCTCTCTATTGAGTGAGCTGGAAGAAGAATTATTTCAAATAGGGCCCTGAACAATTACTAGTCTTTGTACAAATTAAACAGAACATAGTTCATGCAGTAGCCCTTGGACAGTCTGGGCAGGCCAAGATGTTAAAAATGATAGTAGGGGGAGGATGAGATGCACGAGGAAAGGGGAGAGTCGGGGAGGGAGAAACCTTGTCTTTGGAGAGAAGAAAGGGCCAGTACAGGACCCTGCCACATCTCCCCTGAGGCATATATGAAACTCTTAGATACCTTGTCCCAGCTAGACACCTACAGAGCTGTTAGTCTGTGGTAGTGAAGGCACAAACATGGATTTGGAGGACAGAGAGCAGCACAGCTGCAAAATAGAGATGAGCCAGTGAATTCACCCGTGTAACATAAACAAGTCTGAGTTCAAGGCAGCTGCATCAGTTCCCAGCAAAAGCAGTAGGAACTTGAGCTTTATGCAGTTTGCTCTTTTGACACAATCATATGATGATTCATTTAGTGTGCATTACCTAATACAGATTACTGCAAAGCCTTGATTCATTGATCTAGACAAAGAAATGAAAGACCTGAGCCATGGGAAGATGCACAGTTATTCATCTTCTGCAGAGCAATGACATGTGAGGACCCATTAGATATGGATGTAGAAAACTGAAGTGATGGAAAAAAGAGGGTGAAGAGAGAACTCCTAGAATCACATTAACTGAAAGCCCTAGTAAAATATAGATTATTGTTAGTGCACATAAACTATCAGTCTGGAGAGGTAGGTATTAATCATCATTGTGCCATTAATTTCAACAATGATGTAGCAGCCCAGGACAATTGACAGCTGACTGAGAAGAGTACAGAAAGCCTACACTTTCTAGAGGTCTTCTTCAGTTGACGAAACAGGAAAAGAAGAGAAAAATCTAAAGTGCTTTGTCCACTTTCCACATTCATCTCTGACCTTGCATAGCAGCAACAGCAAAACTCCTCTGAGGAAAGTCTTCAAGACTGGACAAAGAGAAGAGTGATCCAGAGGAGCAGAGGTGCCTAAGGCTGGGCCTCTGAAATGCCACCATCCAGACCTCATGAAAGAAAAGCAGTGGAGATACAAAAGACACCAGAAAGTGTGTGATATTCCTCAGTCTGCAGGATAGGAACTCTCTCCACCTCAGCTCTGCAGAAAGTGTGGTTTGAAGGTGGTACAGAGAGTTCACCTTCATGCCCTCTTCTATTTATAAAAAGTATTCTTCTGGTGCAAACTTTACAATTACAGACACAGTGGAAATTTCACACTGACCATTCCAAGGGCTGCATAAACCTTAAGACTTTAACAAAGGTAGGAAAGAAGGATATCTGGTGCTGAGACCATCTACACTACCCTGTGAAAGGGCAAGGCAGCTTGCTCATGTTTCCTCTCAAGACAGACAGCTCTCCACACCATGGCAATTCCCATGTCTGCAGTGTAAGTGGCAAAGCTGAAGGTGTGATAGATAAGTCATGTCACAGGTCTTAAAGCATCCTTCATTTTACTGGAGGACACGGGTCAGATCCTTACACCTCTATAGCACTCTCTCTGATTTGAAAGGATTTCAAATGAAGCACACAACAAACAACTGTAAAAGAGCAAACTAAATGAACTTGGAGTACTAGGTTACCCATGCATGGGTGCATGGGTAAAGGACCAAAAAATAAGGTGTCACAGTGACAGAATATGTGCAAGATGGTTTCCGTTTGCTGCTAAGAAAGTCCTTCAGAAAATCACTGAATACTCCTATGATCACTGACATTAAGCACTTTTGTTTATCTCGGCCCTCGTTCTGTGATAGAAAATAACTATGAAGAACAACCTGATAAAGAGGGCTAATAGTTATACCATCATAGTATATTGACTCTTTCTATCCATTGAAGAAACCTCAGCAGGCTGTAGTAGCCCTCTGAATGAGGTGCTGCTTAGGACATGATCTGGGGTTTCTACATCCTGCCCCATAATCTCAGAAAATGGTGCAGCAAAAGCCAGTAAAACGCTGTTGTAAGGTAATAAAAGGGTCTTCTTCCCACCTCAGAACTGTCTTGTTCCGCTCAGTAAACAGAAAAGCACAAGAAAGATAAGGACAAAACAGCAGCTGTCAGGTGTTCCCGAGGCACTGTAATTATGAAAATGTTATTTCTTGTTTTGCAATTCTTTTCCACAAGTGAGACACTTGCTCAGAGCTTTAAAATCTCATCATATTACAAGAATTTGTGATCATGATGCACTCCAAGAGATAGATGAATTAATAAGATTCTCAATAACTTTACACCTTAAATATCTTTCTTACTCCTCTCTTATATAGCTATGGAACATTAGAAGGGGAGCATCATTACACACGGAAAAGCACCTACACAATGTAGCCATTTGTGCTCTGCCTCTTCCTCTTCCTTACCATTTCTCTTGTGATATCTAGAGCTATCTATTAGATGCAGAAAACAGTATTCTCCATTACCAAACAAATGAAAAAAACCCATGACTTTTAAATTACAACCAGATCACAATGAAGAGTCATAAATAACTTATTTAGGCTAGCTAACAGCCCATTTGTCCTTTTCCAAGCCTGTCACCTTTCTGCGTGGAGCACAAGAAAGCTGATAGCAGACTAATGACACAACATGCATGTTTTAACTGTTGCATGCAATGGACTTGATGTTCTAAGGAAGAGACCTAAAATACTGTGTGTATCAGCATCCTCAGACTTCATCTGATCCAATGGCCAGGCAACACAGTCTGCACACCAATACCAAGCCACAGCATCCAAGGTCCATGGGTATGCAACAGGAAAGCCCCCTCCATGCAGCACCTGAATAAAGCAACCTTTGTCCAGGCAGAGCAAGAAAGAGATTTCCAGGCTTTGGTGCTCTGCAGGAAAAACACCCCTAGCAGAGAATTGCCACACATAAAGTAGCACTACAGCAGCTTCCCAGCCCAATGACTACTCCTCCAATAGCAGATACAAAACCTGTATTCCACAAGAAACTCTCCAGCAATGGTTTAGTATATACATCACATCACAGACTTTGTCTTCTGCTGTGAAAGGCTCCTTTAATTATTATATTGCAAATCAAGCATGATTGGAGAAGATGAAACAGGTGCAAGCAAGAAGGGTAACTGTAGTCTGCAAGTACTTCCCAGGAAGAAATATCCTGATTATCTGTTTTCTGGCAGGGTAACTACAAGGTCAACCTAGGTAGCCAGCAACACAACCAAGGAGCCCAGATGGGTCCCCTCCATATGGTCATGGAGGCCAAAGGTGGACCCTGGGGTTAGCTGCCTGTCTTGATTGCAGCTGCAACCACGGATGGAGCCCAGGTGGAGGCTCTTCTCATCAGCTATATCAGACTTATTTGTGGCAAGAGGCAAAATGGCAAGATAATGAGTGACACAATCAGAAATAATTAGCTAAGTGGGAAATTCGTTCCCAGCCAATTAATTTTAAGAGGAAAGTACTGAACAACAAGTCCAGACCATATTTAACTGTTCTCAGCTCATCCTGCTTCCAGTAGAAAGAAGGCAAAGGAACAACTTGTTCTTTCACAAAAAATAACTGGATAACAAGTACCATAGCCGCCATGGGAACCTAAGAGGGGAATTGTTCTTACATTCTTCTGGAGAACACAAAAAAAATGCCCTAAAGTGACTTTTCCCACAGTACACAAAAAAGGTGTTTGGAGCAGCTGCTTGCAATTACCCATGCCTGCAGCCGCCTGCAGAGGAAGGACCCAGATCCCATTGCAGCCCTAGTCAGGAATACGATTCTGATCCTACTGACTTGTATCAAAAAGCTACAAAAAGATGGTGTCATGGTTTAACCCCAGCCATAACTCAGAACACCATACAGTCTCTCTCTCACCCTTCCCCCTTGCTCTCCCCTGCTTGCAGACTGATGAGGGGGAGAATTGAAAGAATGTAACCCCCATGGGTTGAGATAAGAACAGTCCAGTAAATAAGGTGTAACACAAACTGCTGCTGCCAATTATAATAATAATGATAAGGGAAGTAACAAGGGAAGAAAATACGACTGCTCACCACCCGTCAACTGATTCCCAGCACAACCCGAGCAGTGATCTAGCCCTTCTGGGTAACTGCCCCCAGTTTATATACTGGGCATGATGTGCTGTAGTATGAAATACCTCTTTGGCTAATTTGGGTCAGGTGTCCTGTCTCTTCTTCCTCCCAGCTTCCCCTCCTCCCTGGCAGAACATGAGACTCAGAAAGTCCTTGGTAAGAGTAAACATTACTGAGCAGCAACTGAGAACATCGGTGTTATCAGAGCTGTTCCCAGGCTGAAATTCAAAACCACAGCGCTGTACCAGCTACTAAGGAGAAAAATGACTGCTACTGCTGAACCCAGGACAGATGGCCAGCCTGTTGGAAAAATACATCACTCACATCCCTAGCAACTGTGCAAGACTCTGAAACACAGACATTTCTTCAGGCCTTTTTATGGGAGTAAACCTCCAACTCTTCAGAGCTATACACAGGTTCAGTCTTCAGGTGTCTGATCACCATGAACAGACCTCTGAGTCATCGGCTAAGCCATGAAGTGCTGCCTCAGAATTGCTTGGCATTGGTCTTCATGGCATTCATCAGCACTGCTGAAAAAGTAAACATCTTTGTCAAAATATCCAAGTATCTCACTGGATAATTCACACATGGAAAGAGACTAAATTCATCAAATAAATTATCTATGGGGACAATTATTCCCAAGCACAGGTAGAAAAAGCTGCTGGAAACAGAGAACAGTGTCAGCATCTCACTTTGAGATGTGAAAACAGAGTTGACAATGCTGTGATTTATGGAGAGCCAAGGCCTATTTGGGGAGAGAACAGTTTACAGCAGCTCTGCCAGCAGAGGTGAAAACACAGGACTCAGCTCTGCACACCAACCATTGCTTGGGCTAATATTTTGTAAGTGTAAGAGATAGGCAATGATCTTTCCCTTCAGAGCCTAAAATTGTTTCTGGGTTGAGCCTTTTAAAAACAAAAAGGTATATATTTTTCTTAGTGCAATATGTCTAAGCTCTTATCTGCAACCTAGTAATTCACTGGGAGAAGACTTGGTTGAAAAGATTTAAAAGCTTTGCTCACCTTCTATGAGCCTACACTTACAAATACTCATTTAGGAGCTAGAGGTTCACCTTGATCTAGAATATACAACCATGATAACGAAAGATTAAATATAATGTTGCCACAGTGCACTATACCACATACTTCCCCCTTGGATGAGTATGTTGAATAATGATATGTCAAATCATCCAACTTGCAGGACATATTATTTTAAATTATAGCCAGTTTCAAATTCACTAACATCTCCTCCAAGCTACAGCTGTGCCATCAGCATTTCTCTGGTGAGATCCAACTAGAGGGATCAGACTTTTCTGATGTAGTCCTGGGTACAAGACCCCCATGAAAGTGTTAGCATTGCAATTGCCTCAACTTTTTTGTGCTAACCCGTTTTATTAAGCAGCTGTTGCTTCTGCCTGTATTGTTTATTCCCAGTTGGGGACACGGTGCCTTGACATTATTGAGGCGAAACAAATCACATTAAGCTGTGATTTCATTCTGTCAGCGCCAGGAGGAAGTCACAAATCCTACCTGAGACTTCTTCCAGCTTTGGAGCTCCTGAGTTTCATCTTGGCTGAGATTGCTGGGACATGAGGAACATCTAGTTGTCATGGCTGTTCAGCCTGGAGAAGAGAAGGCTGCATGGAGACCTCATAGCAGCCTTCCAATATCTGAAGGGGGCCTATAG
>JASSUY010015793.1:0-12744 GCA_032466535.1 Forpus xanthops | reverse complement strand
ATAAACACTGGTGCTATCAGCACTGTTCCCAAGCCGAAAATCCAAAACACAGTGCTCACCAGCTACTACTTAAAGGAGAAAATGACTGCCGCTGCTGAACCCATGACAAGGGGACAGGTAACATAAAATACAGCTGTCTCTACATGCACTGATATACCCAAAGGTACTGAAGTTGTACGAGAGCTAATAAGTTGTATATGTGTAAAAATGTGGGAAGTCTATTTCTTAGCAACTTAAATGCAGCTCTTTAGTACGCAAACAAAACTGAAGATCCCACATTAGTGCTGCTAGACTTACCCATTCCTTCTTCCTCAGTCACCTCATTGTAGCAGGGTTTCCAGTTGGTCAGGCATAATTTCCCTTTTGTAAATCCATACTGACCAATCCCAACCACTCTTGTCCCTAATATGTGTGGAAATGTTTTTCTAAATGTTTTGCGCTGTCACCTTCCATGGACACAGGTGAAACTGGCTGGCCTGTAATTCTCCAGATACTCCTTCTTTCTCTTTATGAAGATATGAATGACATTTTCTTTCTTCCAGCCCTATGTTATTCCAACTTATCCTGACTGCTAGGATCTTTCAAAGATAAGAGTTGCCTTGTCTTGATATCCACCAGCTTTGTGTGTATTACTTCAGATTCCATGGTCTTGTTCATGTTCAGTATGTTTGAGTGTTCCCTAATCAGATCCACTTCTACCAAGGGAAAGTTTCCCTTGCTCCAGACTTTTTCACTTGTCTCAGAGACCTGGAATTCCTGTAGGCAAATCCTACCAGGAAAGACTAAGGCTTTCCAAAACCTACTTCTGTATAGTCAGGCAGTGTCTACATATTTCTCTTAGGCAATCTCTTCCACATGTTTCATGCTTGTTTTTCATGTGAGAGTTTAATCAGGATCAACTTTCCCATTAATTCAGGCCTCCTATTACCTTTGATATCTTCATCAGGATGGACCATTCTTGAGCTTAATAGAGGTGATCCTTAATAAACAATCAGCTAATCTTGTCTCCTTCTCCCTCTAGGACCGTCTCCTATGGGATTCCTCCAAACAGGTCCCTGAACAGGCTATCTGCTTGTTCTGCTATTACTGTTTTGCTATTTGCCTTCTTCTCTTCTCTCAGGATACTGATCTCCACCATCACATGATTACTGCAACCACAGTGGTCTGCAGCTTTCATGTCCCCAACTGATTATTCCTGGTTTGTAAGTATTAGGTCCAGCAGAGTGCCTCCCCTAGTTAACTTGCTGGTCATCTGTGTTAAGATGTTGTCAATGCATTTCAGAAACCTAATGGCAGATATTGAGGTGGTTAAAGCCCCCTGTGAAGGCCAAAGTCTTGAACACAAAGCTTCTTCCAGATGTCTGAAGAGGGTTTCATATAATTCCTCCTCATAAGGGTGTCTGTAGGAGAAACCCACAATGTCACCCATGTTGTCCTTCCTCTAATTCCAACCTACAAGCTCTCAGCAGGTTCCCTGTCCATTCCTAGGCAGAGCTCCAGACAGTCCCTCTCCTGCAAAGGGCAACTGTCCCTCCTTGCCCTCCCAGCCTGCCCTTCCTAATTTGTTCTGATCAGTTTACACTGACATCAACTAAAGTCTCAAATCCACTAGATAATGAGATCACTTAGACTGCTTACTCTGCTAAGAAAAGGCAGGTATGATATAAAACGATGACGTTTGAACACTGATGTGCCTATCTTTGGGGAAAATTGCTTATTTTGTACTGTTGAATAAAATTTCTAACGCTACTAGAGAGCAAATCCAGTGAATTTTGAGAATGATTTTTTAGCAATATATCAGGATTCAGATTATGTAGAATAAGGATACATTAAAAGGTCAAGCAACAATTAAACATAGCTGAATGAGGCAACTCATATTACTTAAGTAAAAGAGGAGAGCAGTGTATGTTAAAGCAATCTGAAATCAATATTTCTTCCTCGTGGAATTCATTACCAAATTAAAACATATGGCTGGAATTTAATAGAGGACCTTCAAAATACTATCAGTAATAATAGAAGATGTTCTTGCCAAATGTAGTGCTAGTTGTACATAAAAACCTACCTAACTGCTCTTTACAATGATAATTATTAGAGTATAAGCCATTTTCAAATACAAACCATTTCCAAAATCAGATTTTTGGCCATGATTTCTGACATCAACTTGGGAGATTCAGATTTGGATTTAATTACTTTCTCTGCCATTAGCTTTATTTGCAAATATTAAATAAATCACCTAATTTCTCTTTCACTGTAATGAAAAATCCTCATACTTCCTCTGTTTTGGTCACAGGTTATTTACAGTAAAGACAATCTATTAGGTGAATATACTTTGTGTACATCAATGCAGTCATGACCAGATCAGTGGGCTCTTAATGTGTAGCAATGCATCTGAAATTTCATTTGTCCATCAAAACAGTGAAATCCTACACACATTGAAACTATTTTTTTTTTTTTTTTAGAAAGCTGGCTAATATTAAAAGTTGTGATAAAATGGTAATTTGGAAAAAAAATTGTATTTCAAATAACAATATGACACAACATCCTAATTATACTTCTCTTATTCTATTATTCAAATCATTTGCACCTACCAGGCTATAGCAGGCTTTGTGCATCCTTGCTTTTCAGTGAAGAAATTCTCCTCACTTGGCGGATGGATAGCATATGTTTGTCAGTAACATAATGCATGAAGATAAACCCTAGGTTCTTACAAAATGGTATTAATCAATTTATTCTCCTATGTACGAGAACTGGACTAGAATTACCTTTACTGGGTGACCTATTAACAGAAGATGATTCTAAGCAAAAAGGGAGGAAAATACCTACAAAAAATGAAAACATTTCCCTTTTATAATGGTGGTTCATTTCTGACTTCTTCTTTCTCCAGCCAGTATAAAAAAGCATGAAGCCAGTTATCTCTCGGTAATAATGATTCCTTAGGGTTTGTCAACAGAGAACTCCAAGGTAAATTAAATTAAAGTAAGTAATACGTATTTGGAATTAAAATATGTCTGTACAGAGCTTTAAAAGGTTTTAACTGTCTTTATATCTGAAGAAAATTAATCCAAATTAGCTAAAGTTATAAATTTAATCTGTGTGAAAAATCCCTCAAGTAAATTGCTGTGCCAAGCCCCAGAACATCACTTCCAAGTGAGCAATCAGAACACACAAATAGTAGAGCCAAAGTCCAGAAGAGTCTCCAGCATATAAACAACCAGTACAGTATTTTGGAGTCTCAAAGTAAGCTCTGTATCAGAGGACAGTCCTCCATGAAGAATTTACCTTGGGAGAAACTGGATTTAAGCATAGTGGACACATTTCTGTTAGTAGAAAGTAGGTCTTTGTCCAAGTCCATGATTATTCTGAATCAGATCTGGAATGTGTCTAGCGTGCTGAGAGGCCATTTACATTCAGATATACAAACATGCTAATTAACATTTTAGATAATTTAATTCTTCAGTCTTTAAATTCCAATATTTAGATCTCAGCAACTCAGCTGCTTTCTAACTTGAGGGACTATAAAACAGTGCGTGCACCTACTGAGAGTTTTTCAGGAAAGTTCTGCTTGTTCTTGTTGAGTTGAATGACTCCATAGTTTCTTCATGTATCTACTCTGGTCGGATTGACAGTTTAGCGCTTTTTACCTGTTTTGACTTTTATTGTCTTAAGGCAAGACACATTCTCAGAAGATGCTTTCTGGAGAGAGTCAACACAAAACGTCTGGTGTAAGTTATAGCCCCTTTTCATCACCATTCATGGAATCACAGAATCATAGAATAATTAGGGTTGAAAAGGACCTTAAGATCATCAAGTTACAATCCCCCTGCCAGGGGCAGGGGCAACTCTCACTAAACCATGTCACCCAAGGCTATGTCTAATTTGGCCTTGAACAACGCCAGTAATGGAGCATTCATAACTTCCCTGGGCAACACATTCCAGTGCCTCACCACCCTTATAATAAAGAATTTCTTCCTTAGAACCAGTCTAAACTTCTCCCCTTTAAGTCTGAACCTGCTACTCCTTGTCCTATCACAACAGTCCCTAATGAATAATCTATATCCCCAGCATCCCCACAGGCCCCCTTCAGATATTGGAAGGCTGATATGAGGTCTCCACGCAGTCTTCTCCAGGCTGATCAGACCCAACTTTCTCATTCTATCTTCATAAGGGAGGTGCTGCAGTCCTCTGATCCTCGTGGCGCTCCTCTGCACTGGTTCCAATAGTTCCATGTCCTTTTTATATTGAGGACACTAAAACTCTATACAAGACTCCAAGTGAGGTCTCACGAGAGCAGAGCAGAGCAAAGTAGAGGGGCAGGATCACCTCCTTTGACCTGCTGGTCACGCTCCTTTTAATGCAGCCCAGGATATGGTTGGCTTTCTGGGATGAAAGCACACACTGCCTTCTCATGTTCATTTTCTCATCAACCAACACCCCCAAGTCCTTCTCCTCAGGGCCGCTCTGAATCTCTTCTCTGTCCAACTTTTAGCTATGCCTGGATTGCTCCGACCCAGGTGTAGGACCTTGCACTTGGCATGGGTAAACTTCATGAGGTTGGCATCAGCCCACCTCACAAGCTTGTCAAGGTCCCTCTGGGTGGCATTCCTTCCCTCCAGCATATCAGACGAACCACAGAGCTTGATATCATTGGCAGACTTGCTGATGGCGCACTCAATCTCACTGTCCATGTCCCTGTCAAAGATGCTGCGCAAGACAGGTCTCAACCCCGATTCCTGAGGGACACCACTCAATACTGGTCTGCAGCTGGACATTGAGCTATTGAGCACAACTGTGTTTGTGGCCATCCAGCCAGTTCTTCATCCACTGAGTGGTCCACCTATCAAATTTGAAGTCTCTCCAACTTAGAGATAAGGATGTCATGTGGGACAGTGTCAAAAGCTTTGCACAAGTCCAGGTAGAATACCATTTTCTCAAATTTTAAGGGTTCATTTCCACTCCTTCTCATATTATTTTGGTATGAAAAATATGAAAACCAATAAACACAGTGACCAAGACTCAGATTTCCCTTTCTGATCAGTACTGGTAATATCCGTCAATATTACTCAGCTTCAAGGCTGTCACTCCTTATATTTCTTTCCACTTCCTGTCCTCTGCCTGAATGAAAAATAACTATAGTAAGTAGCCTGGAACATCTTTAACGTGAAAGGCTGGATGCATGGCATACTTATTCCTTATACCCTGAGGCTTAAAGTTCTCTGTATCTTGTGATGAGATAGCTGAAAATGAACCTGTGTGCTGCAAGAGCTCAGTGAGTATGTGCACTGTTGACAACCAGCACAGGAAAGGGACTAATCTCACAAATTGCCTCAGAGTTTTGGCTTAGGAACCTGGCTCCAGTGGAGGCTCAGGGCTGTGAAACTCAAGCTGGGTGATTCCTGAAGAGGAATTCAGTGTAAGGAAGTGGTCTGCTTCTCCACATTTATTACTGGTCCTCTTGCTCACGTTACTCAAGAGACTGCCTTAGGCAAATAACTGCTCTGCGGTGCATAGATACTATAGGAGCATTTTATCAGATACAGAAGTGTTTGAGAGCTAAGTGCATAAGTTAAGTCCTGCAATGTCTATCACAAATTCTTACTCCTTGATGGCACTACAGGGGCCTAAAGCATTTCCTCTTTTCACCTACTGTTCTAGTTTTGCCATCCGCAGGTTGGCAGGGAAGCTGGCAGGCAAAACAGGTCCCTGGGGATGAAGTAAACACTCCTCTACAAGGAGAACCTGCCTACTGTGTGAAATGGCTACATCATGTCACCCTGCTCATTAACTAGTTTTGCAGATGTTCTGACATGGATCCAGTGGTTCCCTAATCACCTAATGCAGTGTATGCCAACCAGGCCTATTCCTCACCCTTTTGCATTTCAGTTCAGGTGGATATTCTAATTTTCTTTGCAATTTGTTTTCTACTATTATTTAAGGCCAGGCAATAAGGCAAACTGCAGACTGGTCCATAACAGATTTTCTGCACATTTTGCAGAACCTATCATACTAGCCTGCCATTTGCTGCTGCCTTTTGTCATAATGGCTGGATTACTTTAGTGCATTCAGCTCATTATCTACAAATACATATGCCAACAGAATGGCATTCTGGAGGTGATTCACAATGAGGATTCTGATACGCTCACTGTATCGGGACTTACTCCTTTTGGAACAATATGGATAATGTCTGCCTGTTAACGGAATAAAAGCAGGAGCAACTGCAATAGAGGTTCAAAATACTTTTTCCTCCTCTTTCCATTTTGAATGGGCAAATCATTCAAAATGGAGGGGAGGAAAGGGGGAAAAGAGGGGATGGAAAACAGAGTCCTTTTTCTGTTTTCCTTCCTTGATCATTCTTCCTTCCTAATAGGATTGAAAGCTGATATGTTTTGTAAAGAGAAACCCATCACTTCTGGCAAGCATGTGCCAGGCTTGTCTAGCATGACAGCAGTTTTTTCACTATTTTCAGCACCTATGTGAAGCTATGAATGATTCATGGTTTAAATGATTCCGTAGAAAAAATATGGTACAGTCTGTCAGCTTATTTTGTGATGAGCTGATATTACTGCAGAGATGGTTTTATGAATTGGCAGTGCACTAACAACTCAATTTGAAAATAAATATCTCTGAAATTCATCCACTGCAGCATTTCAGAAAATCAGTCAGTTACTAACTCTATGCATATATGAGCTTTGACTTCAGTGAGTTGGAGATTTGCATCAATTACTTATTTTCCCCTCAAAGCCGTACACTTATTTCCCAATTTCATAATTCAATTTCATAATGTGTCTGTGTAAAGAAACAGTTAATTTTTAACATTACCGGTTATTTTTAGCTTTAAATAAATTATGTGAACTTTTCAAATATTCCTTTACCTTATTCCAATGCTTCAGGCTACACAGATGGACCAATTCAGAATTCAAGAAGTAACAGCTTGTATCAATCACTTTCTTTCTGTCTCTCCTTATGGGCTTTCTTAAATTTAGTATAACTTCGTCCTCATGCCTTTTTTCCTTGTGTCATGCAACTCAGTCAGAAATGTAATAGTGACTTACTACATGACATTCAACATATTTTGGTAATTTACAAAAAAAAAGCTTAAACAACCTGAAGGAAATAATTTTGAGGCTACAAGACATTCCTGAGAAATTAGAAATGCTGGTAAAGATTACTGCAGAAAGTTATGAGTAATAATTTTTGAGGGCCAAGAAATGAGTGATTTTATCATCCAAGTTTGTCTTGAAAACTACAGAAGTAAACACCTTAGTTCTCTAAATATATGTACATATGTGAACCTGCACAGTGCAAGAAGTTCCACTAAGATCACTAGAACTAATTTCCTGAATTAACATTTGCAATCTTGGGGCCTAGTCAAGCCAGAAAATACATAAACAAAACCAATAACTTGTGGCAGGGGTAACCAGGGTGGCCAAATACCAAAAATGGAGCAAAAATTAAGAAAACACTTAGCAATATGTAAGAGAGTTTCTAATAAAATCCTACTTAAAAGATAGTCTATGCTTTTAAAGATTAATTCCTGGAAGTAATTACAAGTTGTCTTATAAAAAAAATAAAAATATAAGAGGCGCTAGAATGCAGTAAAGTACTGCAATGACAAAACTGCTATGATCAGTGCCCTTTTCTGGGATAAATAAAAATTGAGAGATATGCATTGGATCAAGAAACTCAGTTGTAATTTATCTCATTCCTCATTCAAAATGAGGTTTCACACCAGCTGCAAAAAGTGCTAGATAAGTCATCTTCCAAAAAAAAAAAAGCGATTTTTTAAAGTATGGCTGCTGTCTTATGGATCCAAAACCAGACAATCCACCTTAAAAAGCAGCAAATCAAATTGGAGACTTTCAGATGAATGAATCAGGGTCAAGTCTTGAGGCCAGTTTTGTAAAAATACTGCATTAACGTTATAAGCCTGGTGAAAATGCTTGCAGGCATATGTTAGGAAATATTTTTCCATTGACAGCAAAGTCAATAGGATGAGTTTACACTACTTTTCAGTATCAAACTTCCAAGGTTCATGTACAATTGTCTTCTGCATTGCACAGTCATAATTTACTGTAAATCTGGACTGTATCAAAAACCACAAGCAATTAAGTTAGATTGTTATGCAGTACTGTAGCGCTGTCTAAAATCAACAGAACATGAAATAATGCAATGGAAAATCTTCATTCTAAAAAACTGCATTACAGGAAATGTAGCTCTCAGTTTTTAGCTTGAATAAAAATCTTAGGCTCAATTTCTCTGTGTAACACCAAACACTCTATTTACATCCTTGGACATTTGTTAAAGTGTTTTTATTCAAAATATTTATAAATTATACTTTTAGAATGCTTATCACAGCTCAATCAAAAATAATTTTCTCTGAGAATCTGTAAAGCATCTTTCATTCCCCAAATTCTATCCTCTGGTCAAATTTCAGCTTTCTACTTCAGTCTATTAAGAACGTGCACAAATTAGGGCAATGTTTGCTTTTTATTGTTCATTTATTTGTTTATTTGTTTGTTTAATAAAGGTGGAAATAGATTCTCCCTTGGAAATAGTCTTTAAAATCAACATGTTGAAACAGTCATCTTGATGTGGTAATATTTTCTCCTACTGGGAGAACTGCACCCCAACAGCTAAAAGTTTTGAGAAGTTTAAAGTATAAATTTTAAATACAGCTGTCTGTTTAAAATACACTTCTCACTTGCAAATATTTGCTATGTAATACAAGTTGTCAAGGTGTTACTGCCACTCAGACTTAGGCATTTTATGTTTCATGTTCTCTCTCCTGTGCATCTTGCCCAGACAATGTGGAAATCCTGCTCTCTGATGTTTGATGTCATGTTTCCCATGTGGTGGTTCTTTGAAATTTGTAGCAAATAACTCAGTGAGACCAGTTTACCTCAAAGTGAGCTAAACACTTCTCTGTCAAAGGTTTAGGGGCATTATTTTCTGTTGTGCCACATTTTTATTCTGACTTGGTGAACAAATGGACTCTGAGCTTCATGTGACTGTGATAGAGATGCTGAGCATCTTAAATGAAACAGAATATTTTGTCCTTATCAGAAAGCACAGCCTGGAATATATTCCGTAAATTCTGAATGTGTATGTTCCCATAGCTCCATGCATGATATCTGTCTTTAATTCATGTAATTTCTTCCACATTAGTCATTAAGACTTTAATCATCATGAGGCAACTTCAACTCCCTCCCCTCCAATTAAAAAAACAGTAAAACCTTGTTTTTCTCTTTATGCAGTTATTTTCTCCATGTTTCAGGTGACAAATTGGGCCATAAATTGAATTTAAAACCCATGGGCAAAATGCATGAATTTGGAATCACTTTGAAATAAAATGAGCAGTAGCCATTTTGATTAGATTGGGTATTTGAGTTCTCCAAGCAGATTAAAGTAAATTTTTCTGATTAGAATTGCTGCAAATTTAATATCTTAAGAAGAATCTGGAAGTCATACTTTGCTGGAGATGCAGTTAATGGGTGATGTATCTTTAGTGACTATTGTCCATAAATATCGATATTGTAGTATTCATTATTTACTTATAAAAGTCAAAATTATGTAGGCTGGGTGATATTAGTAATATGAATTCAGCAGTATATTAGGGGCTATTTCTCTTTCTCTTAGAAACCTGGGCAGCTGTTAATGCAGCCTTCATGATGTTTCTCTTGCTCCCTCCTTTCCTTCATATTATAGGAGTCAGCTATTTGTTTTCATTCTCTCTCTCATTAAGTTTTTGTCTCTTTACCTGCCTTATGCTTTATGTCAAAGTGCTGCAGGGGCCAGAGTGGTGGGGGCTCCCTGGGCTGCAGAGGGCAGGGCTGTGGGGAGCTGGACACCTGCCCTTTTGCAACATCACTGGGGTAGGGACTGACAGCTCCAGAGGCTTGAGAAAAAGGGTCGTAAGCATGGACAGGGCAGTGAGAGGCTGTGATGAAGGGCTGTGAGTTCCCTCAGGGTACTGACGCTATATCACATGCTCACTACGTTATATTGAGGCATTACAAAAATAGCAATTAAAAATGTACACATAGTCTTGCTCTGCTCGTTCTGTGATATTTAGTCTTCTCTTTAGTCTCATTCAGAACTTCTTTGCACAAACTAACACAGGCTTTAAAATAGGATTTCTATCTGACCATGTTGAGGTTAACAACATCTTATTATTTCCAGGGACATTAAGTACATAAAATAAGTGTTTTGAAAGAATCAGCACGCTTGCTATTGAAAACAACAAAGCATTTTAATATAAATAATGTTTAAAGGTTGGACTTGATGACCTTAAAAGTCTTTTCCAACCTAGCTGATTCTATGACTCTAAAAGAAAGCTAAAAAATGAAATTAAGATTAAATACTTAAACCAAGACTGTAAACATATATATAGAATCACCGAATAGTTAGGGTTGGAAAGGACCTCAAGATCATCTAGTTCCAACCTCCCTGCAGTGAGCAGGGACACCTCCCACTAAACCATGCCACCCAAGGCTATATCCAACCCGGCATTGAGCACTGCCAGCGATGGAGCATTCACAACTTCCCTGGGCAACACATTCCAGTGCCTCACCACCCTTACAGTAAAGAATTTCTTCCTCAGATCCAATCTAAACTTCCCCTGTTTAAGTTTGAAACCGTTACCCCTTGTCTTCTCAGTACAGTCCCTCACAAAGAGTCCCTCCCTAGCATCCCTGTAGGCCCCCTTCAGATACTGGAAGGCTGCTATGAAGTCTCCATGTAGCCTTCTCCAGGCTGAACAGCCCCAGTTTTCTCATCCTATCTTCATAGGGGAGGTGCTCCATTCCCCTGATCATCCTCATGGCACTCCTCTGCACTTGTTCCAACAGTTCCTTGTCCTTTTATGTTGAAGACACCAGAACTGCAGTATTTGATTATTAAATTCAAAAGCAATATTTTTTTTTTGTTTTGTCATCTGAGATCAGAATGTTGAGAAATCGCACACTGGGAGTACTATTTGCAGGGAAAAAAATCCAAGTCTCATTTTGGTTTTGATGAAGCTGCATGTTCTGGTGCAAAAATGCTAGTATCCTGATACTGGGGAAGGTGAGTGACATGGTGGCACTTGGGTACAATCACAAGGCATTGGTGATGAAACTGTACCATCCCAAAAAGGGTACTGAAGATCAGAAGGAAATCCTGGATCTGCAGAAGTACAGGACAGTTCTGCCACTGGCTTCAAAACAGGTACGGTTTCACCTCTTCAGTGAAGCTTCAGCCATCTATTCACAGTTAATGGCTTAGAAATAAACAGAATGTTTCTCATTTATTTTCCTGGCCTTTGAATGAGACTCACAACTTGCAAAAACATCTAACAATGGTACATGAGCATATTTTCCCCTTTTGGGAGCACCTAAACTTAAAGCACAATATTGTGAACAATAAACAGCTGAGGCAGTTTGGAGCAAAAATCTCATGATGAAATTCTTGATTCTGTATTCATAAAATAATCATAAACATTCTACTGGCATCTGAAATGTCACAAATAATGATATCTCCAATGAAACAACAGCTCCCTAACCTTACTTCAACAAAAGAATAGGAAAAGCTCTCTTCTAAGCTCAAGGGGTAAAACAAGGAGCACAAAGAAAGTATTTACAAGGACAGAAGTGAACAAGACAAAGAAAAGACCACCTGCTTTTGTTAAAATTTGGCCATGATTTGATGCAACTTTAACAGAGAGTTCTTTATCTCAGCAGAGCCAGAATCTCCTGGTATCTAACGTTAATGGAAACACAATTCAAAGACAATCCTCAGGTCAAAATTTGCTACTTTATTTTTTTCTTTTTCTGTAGCACTTTCAGTTGCTGCACAGAGGTTTCCCAGAAGTCATTAGTATTTCAGCATTCAATTTATACAAGAAAAAATGGAGTAAAAGTTCACAGTCAAGTGCTGCCTGTAGTTTATGACTAGTTCAAATAAAGCTTTTACTAAAACAAAATTGATCAAGTTATGTTACTCCTACATAGGGCCAGGCAAAATAATTTTAATGTAGCTAATTTATTAAAGAATGTGCTTAGATTCTTCTAAATATTTGCAAATTCAGAATTTTCCTGGAAAAAAGAAGTGTTCAAATAAAAAGCTTACGCAATTCCAGTAAAAAAGATTGAAGAACAAGTGATAGAGGGTCTCTTGAGAAAAAATAGGAGACCTTGGGTCGTATATTGCAAGGGGATCTGACTTCTATCCTGCTACCTTGTAGTTCCTGATCATGGAAACATGTTTATTTTGTTTTTTTTCTCTTTTAAATTTTTAATAAAATGCCCAAGCAGGTATTGAAATGCAGTGAGGTCTCATTTATCTGCGGAAATTGAAGCAATAACCTTGTCAAAATACTGTTTTTGATCAAGTATTTGGAGGCACTTCTCAAATCTTCCAAGACACAAATTCAGATCTCCTTTTCCAGGATAGGCAACTGGAAAAACACAGTTATATATTAAAAGTATAAAAAAACCCAAAACCAAACAAAATTAAAAACCTGTCCCCTCTTTCTTATAGAATCATAGAATAGTTAGGGTTGGAAAGGACCTTAAGATCATCTAGTTCCAATCCCCCTGCAGTGGGCAGGGACACCTCACACTAAACCATGTCACCCAAGGCTGTGTCCAACCCGGCCTTGAACACCACCAGTAATGGAGCATTCACAACTTCCCTGGGCAACATATTCCAGCGCCTCACCACCCTTACAGTAAGGAATTTCTTCCTCAGATCCAATCTAAACTTCCCCTG
>JASSUY010015792.1:0-25104 GCA_032466535.1 Forpus xanthops | reverse complement strand
GGAAGAAATTCTTTACTGTAAGGGTGGTGAGGCACTGGAATGGGTTGCCCAGGGAAGCTGTGAATGTTCCATCGCTGATGGTGTTCGGAGCCAGGTTGGACAGAGACTTGGGTGAGCATGGTTTAGTGTGAGGTGTCCCTGCCCATGGCAGTGGGGTTGGAACTAGATGATCTTAAGGTCCTTTCCAACACTAACTATTCTATGATTCTTTGCAATGGCTTTGTTGTTTATAGGGGGATCAAGTTTCAGTGATTTGGTTTTGTTTTGTTTTTTTTCTCTTTTAAAAACTTGACACTGGTAGATTACCAGAGAGGGTTGACAGATTCCTTTTTCTTTATATTCTGAAAACTGTAAATCATGGGGTTACTTTAGTTCCTTGAAGTTTTCTTCCATTTATTTTTATATTTAATCCACCAGAGTTTTATCCTTTCCATTTTCTTCATCTGGACTCAGCTGCAGGTTTTTAAAAGGTGCCTTCTTGCTTCTAAAGCTGGCACAAAAGCTAATGAGTGTAGCAGCACATCGCTCTTTGACTTCATCACACTTGCGCACCTCCAGATAAAACATTAGCAGAAGCACGATGCTCGCAGAGCAGCTGCTGACAATTGTGTTACAACTCTTACAGGATTCTGTTCACCCATATTTTCCCACAAGTCTTTCTGTAAGCTGGTTTTGTTCTTTATCTCTCCTTCCCCATTCATATGTGTGCAGCACAGTTCCAGATGGTTAGCAAGACATGGTTGTAAGTCAGGATAAACCTTAAGGGTTACTCATACCTAGTTTATTTATTCTCTTCATTCCTGGAACTGATCACCAGCAGCTTGATCAGCCTGAACAGAAGGTGTATTGAAGACCTGGAGGAAGTACTACAACCAGCTAATTGTAGTTTATCAACATCTTGCTATGCTTTCTGAGCATGAAACTGTGTGAAGTCAGTGCGGAGGATACTTTGTATGGCTGCTCCAATCAGCCAGCCAACCAAATATAAAAAGGGATGTCACTTTTTCTTTCCCTGGACTAAATGCCTTGGCAGGGTATATATGAAAGCATTAGGTATTTGAAAGGCTGAACTAGCATTCATGTCCTGGTGGGCTCTAAAAGTTCTAGCAAATTTGGAAGTATGAGATCTGGTATTGCACAGACTCAGATATTGCAGCATTAGTGTAAGTGTAGGCACAAGGGGTATTGTAATAAATCTTTGGGCTGTGCCGTGCAACCCTCTGCCAGCCAGGTATGCTCTATTGGGAGCATGAGTTACATGATGCTAAGAAGAGGCTGAACCTTCTCAAATAAGAGCAACCATGCACCTTGGCTGTGTTCTTAGGAAGAAACAAAGCCTCCTTTGTCCCAGCTGGTAAATGTCAGATCTCTTGTATCATCAACCAAGTTCCACAGCTTCATATTATTATTTTGATTGGAAATAAATAATTCTTGTATTTAGGTTTGTTTGGTGCTTGGACTTTTTTTTACAGCAGGAACTTAAGGGCCATTTCACATGAGATGCCATGTCCCAGTGGCCACGTTCTCAAGGTGAGCTGATTTTCTGGTTTTATGTTCTCTGTCCGTAAGTAGCACAAGCCACCTTTCAAACTTCCACCTCTGCAGCACTGACAACAGTTAACAGCTAACCATTGAAAACCGGGTTGAGCTCTTGCCTCATACCAGTCTGGGGTAACCACAGCCTGCATGGAAACTTCAGCTAGTTCTCATCAACCCAACTACCAAATCTGGCTGCATTTACTAATTTCAGAAGGGCCAAATAAAGAAGATACTATAAAGTACCTGCATTCTCATGTCCAGTAGCTCTGGACATTCTAACCATGTTAAACAGTGTTATATTTTGTGCTTTCTTGTTTATACACTGCCTACTAAGGGAAAGCATGGATTAAAAGTTCTTATTCTAGGCTTTTTTTAATAGCAAATGGCATCCACCACCTCCAGGCCCCCCATCTCCTTTTTTCCCTCAAATTGGCCACCTGTGCAAAACTTATCAGGAAGCAGTTAAGAAAGAGATTTTAGGTAATTTTATCTAATTCAAACTGAATCCCCCAAAAAAGCCAAAACTGGTCAGTGCTGAAATGGGTTTAGGTCAAATATTGTTTTTCATACTTTTCTTCATGATGAAAAGCAACATCCACGTGCTCAATTGAGCTCTGTGAAGTGCAATGATTACTTTAGCAGTCAAGTGATTAGAGGAAAGACAAGAATGGATGGCTAGGAGCATAGGAAGTACACAGTTGTAACATACAGCTTCTAGGAAGAATGAGAAAGAAGAAGAAAAAGCATGGAAGTGTAATTTTGTCAATCTATCTGTATTACTCCTCACTTACTATAAGTTTAGTGGCTTTGGTTCTGAAATAGAAATATCAACAGATTTTTCAGAATCAGATTTTAAGCATAAGCTACAATTCTGATGCTACTCTATTTGGGGGTGGGTTGGAGCATTATGGTTAAACATATTTGATAACTAAGCAGGGAAGTTATCCGTTCCTCCTTGGCGCAGCTTCTGGCTTCCCATCAACCAGGAGCCTCTGGAACCTTGCTCTTGGTTTGTTTCTTCATTTGCTTCTCTTTATTTGGAGGTTTCTTCTGTGCTCTTTTATTTCATACTTCTGTTATTATTTTTTTCCTTTGTTTTTTTTTGGTGCCATGCTTTATCTCACCCCAGAAAGAAAGAGGTATCACCACTATCTTAAGTAATATGAATACTGTATTACATCGAAGTGGGCACATCCATAACACAGAAGGTAGGGTGGGAAGCATGAAAATTTAAGCATATATGGGTGTCTTCTATATCCTCTGGTAATATAGATCTGCGGCACAAAAAACAAAAGTGTTTTACAGAATATACAACAAATATTTGTAAATTCACTGGGACTTCAGCACATGCTTGATATTTGACTTGTATATCAATTTTTGCAGTGTCTGCATCTGTGCTTACGAATTCATCCACTAGAAAAAGGACATAGATAGGACTAGAAAATTAATAGTTATTTTTTAAATTAACTGTGCTTTGAACATTTTACTTAAACTGTATTTTAGCCATTTATCTGCTGCAAATACCTTAATGCAGCGCTCAAAGAGCCTCTTTCTATGCTTCAGTTAACCCAGCTGCCACATTTTTGTCTGCCTGTCAGATGAAAACACTTAAAACCAGTTAAAGAAGGCAAATGGAACAAAAAAAAGCCTACTGGCGTCTCTCCCAGTCTGCCATCAGCTAAGGATGCCATGGGACAATCTGACAGTAGAGGCATCATCAGCCTCTGGGCTTCTCTGAACACGAGGCTGAGTTTCAGTCTCTACCCAGCTTGAGGTTCAATAGCCTGAGTGTTCAGCAGAGCAGGGAGGTGATCGCATTTGCCTTTGCAGGGCACCTGGGATAATAGGGTAATTCATAACTTAATAAATATTCTACTGCACATGTGCCAGGCTACAAAGAGCAAAGTAGGCTGCAAACTGGAAACATAAATGTCCAGCTCTTTTTAAGGTCCTCCCCCCAAAAAAGGGCATAAGGAAAACCAGTTTTATTTTCAAGCTATGTATTTTTCTTAACCACTGACTTCAGAAACAGCAAGAGGGTTTTGATTCACATATGGCAGAAGTGAAGCTGGCCCCAGAGACAAGTATCAAAAGTTGCTTCTGAACAGAGGTAGGAAGAACCTGACTGTAAATACGGGAATTGATAGGCCAGGGAGGCTGGATCTTTATTTTTTTTTTAATAGTAGTAAATATTTTATACATATATAATACACTAAGTTTAGAGACCTATTGTTTGCTGTGGCCACAATCTTGTTTCTCTCTTATCTAACAGTTCCAATAAAATGGCTTGCAGATAACACAAAAGCCACACGCAAAGTGTCTGAAGGAATGTATCAGTGCACTGACATGCCAGTAGGTGAATGCCACCTGAGCTTGTCTTTGTATAGAAGGCGAAAGAACTTCTCCAGATCTCCCTTAAAGTTGTCAGTCCTTGTATAGCTTTTGGGAATGAAATGATTGCTATTAGATGTTTTATAATTTAAAGGGGAGAAAATGAATATTGTTGATAATGAAATAATCATTCCTGTCAAAAGCTGACTTCATAGGAAATCAATTTCCTTTACATTTTTTCAGTTTTCATGCACAGTTCTTTTAAGAAACTGTGTATTAAATTGCAAACAGCATTTGGAAAAGGGTCCTAACCATAAAAATTAGCATTATTTGGGTAATCAAAGCAAGAGTAGTAGGAAAGAGCCATTTGCACAGGGACACAATGGACGTGGCTGGAGGAAGCAAGGAGAAAAGCCAGGAATACTGAGAGAGGAGAAACCCCCAAAACCAAACCTGGTTGCCACAAGCCTTTCAATCAATGAAGCTCTCACTGAGAACAAAGTTAATGCTGGCACATGGATTTCTGTGCTCTATGCTAGAGCTACAGCAACCTGCTCACTGGGCTATCAGCACATGTGTGACTCTTAAACTAAGGTCTTGAGCTAGTCTTAAAATTAGACAGGATTCAGTTCAGAGCAGTCACCCATTACCATTGGGCCATACTGCTCTTATTTAGTTAAAACAAGCATAGCTTCCCCTCACTCCCAGCCTTCCCAAACCCCACCTGCCCATCCAAATGAAAAACTGGCTAATTTTAAATGCTCTACAAACCATTATCTGCCCTACAATTGGCTGTGAGATTTTTTTCTTTCTTTTCTTAATGATTGCACTATGTGCTAATTATTATGATAGTTACCTAGCGGTATACTTTTAACACCACAAATGGTTTATCAATGTACATTAATACACAAGTAATGAAGGATTCTTCATTGGAAAAGATTTTTCTTCTATATGCAGAAGAGTTTAAGAGCAAAAAGTTCAGTTTCCCATATCAAAGGTGTGATGTTCTTTTTTCAGGAAAGAGAAGAATCAACCCCTAAACATTAGCGTGAGCCTTTGTGCCTGCCAGAACAAAGTGACTAGCTCTGCCTATGGGACACAAATCTTCCTCTGCATATGAAGGGACTCTCAAAAAGGAAATATACTTGCTGCAAAGGTGTGGGAAGGGGGCCATTTATAGAACAAAGTACCTGCTGGGTGCCCTCAGAAACATCTTCCAACAGTCCTAATTACTGAAGGGATATTTTGTAATATACACATAAATAAAAGGAAAGCATGAGATCGTCATGCTGAAAAAAACTACGAATATTAATATTTCTGGATTGTTTTTAGGGGACATAGCTCAATAACTCAAAACCACCTTCTATGTATACCACAATAATTCCTTTTACTTGCCTAAAAATTGAATTAAATGCTAATAGTACATTTTCCTCAGTTTTAAACCTGTAGACAGCACTGTTCCCCTTCATCTGCGTCTGGAAAACCTGTTACTAGTTTTCACTGTGCATGGAGGTAGGAATGTTGGAAGTGCTTTCGTGTGCATCTACAGATAGTTGCCCTTACAACATTTAAGTGATTGCTGTGGAGGGCGACAGACTTTTCTATTTTATATTATTTCCTGAGAGAATAATCAGACTACATTCCACATTTGTAACAATGATGTTTTAGACACTGGTATGAAAGGACATGTACAAGCTCTGTTTTCGTTGCAAGGAGGAACTTCTGACATCTATTTAGGTGAAAGATGAGTTTAATAGACTTGCTGTTCACTCCTGTAAGTTGTTCTCTTAAACAGAAGTGCTGGGTCTCCTACGGAATGACACTACAGACTCTACAGTGGTTGCTCCTGCCCCCCTACCGCAACCTTGTAATTGGTGTGCAGTAAACTGCAGCTGCCACTTTGCCGCATTAGCTTTCCATAGAAGTCAGCGAACCCTTTGAAACCAAAACTTCTTAATACTTGATGCCTCTTGGATCACTTTCATGTGACGTTGTGGATCCGACCAGCTGTTCTGAACAATCACAGTGTAATGATTTCCTCAGTGGCTACTAATTCCTGTTTCTAAAGCACATCTTTAACAGCACAGCATCTCCTTTAGTTCCAGGTCCTAAGTTTATGTTATTATTCCTCTTTCTATCAGGTTTTGAGTAATTTAACTTGGCTAGTTCACAGAGGGTCAGGTCACAACAGCAGAAGCGTTACTGAATTGGCTTTAGTCTTTCTTTACAGATGCCGCTGTTGGGGAGGGGATTTTTTCACAAGTCCCACAGAAGTCAATCTGACACCTGGATGTAATCTAGATAAAACTGAGACACAACTAATATCCTGCTCTAACAGTCCTGTTCCATCAAGATTGCAATCCCCGCTCGCTTTAAATCTCATCTAAATTTTATGTTTGGGAACGTTCATCATCTGAAAATTGGTTGGATCAAGAACATCTCAAAGAAGAAGCTAAACTTAATGGGATGAGGAAAAACTTCTCAGGAAAAAAAACCAACAAAACCATGATGCAGTGATGCTGCATTCAGAGAACTTTCTCCTCTAGTTGTAAGGCGGTGTGCAGTCAGGATCATTCCCTAAATTATCCCTGCTCCATGACAGAAAGGCAGTACAAGGACCGTGAAACAATTCCTCCTACCCTGTCTCGACAAAGAATTAGATTAGATTAAACTGGTCTATGGAAGAAAAAAACATGACCAGTGACTTCGTAACTGGGAATCTAAAACCCAGACAGAGTAGACGGAGGGTCATGGGCAAAAATCCATGTGGACTAGATGTACTGGTAAACATAATTGCTGTAAAATTAATCAACATTTCCTTCTTCAAGGACAGACATCCAACCATGCCAACATCCTGCTGCTGGTAGCTTCCCACAGACTCTTTGCAGGAGGCAGACATAAGGAGGAAAGACAACTCCAGCGTCTTTATTAGCACAGTACTGTAGGAGTTCATACACACTGGCATTCACTCCTAGTTCCTAAACACCCCTAGGACAAAGTGTCCATGGAGAAGCCAGCCAGGTGAGCGCAGCAAGCCAACCTGCATCCTAGAAGCCATTTCCAATGCAGCTGTTAGCACAGCTTGCTGCTTTCAAACCATCCCGCTGACATTACTGGAGTAGATGCAACTTTTCAACATGTGCTTCAAACTACTGCAGTATTCTTCGAGTGTCTGTTTTGGCAAAGTGAAGCAGATCAGGACAAACAGTGCCAAGCGGTGCTGCCTCAAGTGGCCGAATCTGGACTGGAGAGAATCCAGTCGCTTGGAATTAATTTTTTATACTTCATTAACCTTTCCACACGTGAAGCCTTCCAACGTGATTCCCAAAATAAAAGCTGGATGCAAAACCACAGGGTTTTTTTCTGTGTGTCCACTAGTTCTGCTTTCACTGGGCTGATGCTGGTGTGGGCTTTGTACAGGAATTGCATGCTCCCCTCTTGGTAACGTAGCCTGGATAACAACAGATGGTACGGTAGGAATGCAAGGGTAAATAATGTGTGCGAACAGAATACCCAAACCAGCATGTTCTGAGAGGCTGTTTGCCCCAAATCTGATAACACCAAGAGGAAGTTAACAATAACAAAGCTTGCTTAAGACAATGATCACCCAGATTAAACAGTAACCAGGGGATTAGATTTCTGAGAGCCTTTAAAGGCTTGAAAAGCAGCATGAGAATTTGTGATTGTTGTTAGAAACCCTGGGGTGGGAGCAGCAGGTGTTGTTACTTCTAGAGCATGACAGCATCCTCACTGTCAGACGCGGTCCGCAGTTGCCCTGTACAGGCAAAGGGATGACAGGATGAGATGTAGCAGCAGGTACCCACTGCTCAACAGCACATGTGAGAATACACAGGATACACTTCCATCAGCATCTGCATTAGTTGCACAGGTATACATGCCTGCATCTCCAACAAGAAGGATGAAGGAACAGCGGAATCTGCACTCCCAAAATTGAAAGTGTGAATTTGTAACCCATGCTTCTCACAAGAGAGGGTATGTGCATAGGAACTGTGTGAATACGTGAGTGGGATCAGCTGTAGAAGGGTGTGTAAGAAATTTGTAGGCGCTTAACACTGCAAACATCTAGTACACTGATTTCTATTGTATTGCTGATATTGATCCAGAACATATAGTTCACCGATTACTGGCGAATTACATGACACTAATCACTAAACTGCCCCAGTGCTGTCAAGATTGTGAGTTGCAGTTATTCTCTGCAAAAAGTTGCTGTTTCGTTATTACATATTTGGCAGAAGCATCACATCTACAGAACAACAAATATAATTCCAGACAAGCAGATAAGACATAATTCATCGATTTGAAAAGACATCCTAACTGAACTAAGGCAGGACAAATTCAAATAACATCTTCCTCAAAGCAGTCCAGATATACAATTCTGTTTCAGTCCCAAATGTTCAAAGGCACACTGCAGTGCTCTATCACAGATTTGGTGTTACCAGAAATGCTCTAGCATATTAAGTACCTATGTCTTCTTTGTCACTGTGATTTGTACCAGAAGAACAAGGCAAAACAGACCGACAAAGGAGAATTTTGCTCTAAATAGGTCAATGATATTAGAAGCCAAGTGGACTATCCCTCAGGAGTAAAGTACATATTTAGAAGGAAAGAGCTTGTGGTGAAAACAAAGAAGTTCATGCTGCCCACTTGAAAAAGACACTGAACAATCAATATCTGCAACAACTTTTGTCAACAGTAAAGGACTCCATCAAAGCACAATTGCTCTTTTCCCGAGTTCATGTTTTCCATGGTTACATGAGCAATTTTCAAGTTCAAGAGAGCTCAGCATTTTGAGGGGGGTGTGCATTTTTATATGGTAAGCTTTATGCCAGAATTGGCATGAAAATTTAGAAAACTTAAAATGGACAGGCTAGGTGCGGTATGAGAACTACAGCTGCAGACTGGTGCTCATGCACTCCGCAGTCTGTCCCTCTGCTACCTGCAGAGAACATTAGTTCTCATTTACAACTACCCAGCTACAAAAATGGATCTTTGGAAAGGGGCTACTCTCAGTTTCAGCGGGTTTTCTTGAAGTTTCAATAGCTGAGGTACCCGTAGACACAATAAATACAGATGTTCAGATCCTAGAGGGGACAAAGGGATATTAACAGGCAATGCCTAACTGCTGAACAAAGAACTTAGAGGAGACTTCTGAGACATGCTACAACTGTGTAACTTCAAGTTAACGCAAGGGAATCAGCAAGTACTTACAATTAAGACCAACCAGATGCTGTAGCCTTTCTTAAACGGCTTGAGAATAGCCTTCATTGGACTGCTGCTGACTGGTTTAGCTACTCCACCACCTACCGACAATTTCCTGAAAAGCTTTGAGCATGACCCTGCTTCATAGGTATTTTATGACCAGAAGTTCAAAAAAAACATTAGAAGTGTGTTGAGATCCCAAAGACCTTGGAGAAGAAGTGATTTACAAGTAAATAGGAATATATTTTGGCAATATGGTAAACACCATTGAAAGCAAAGCCTAGAGGCAGGAAGCTGACATAACACAGCTTCCAGGGAGCTGCCCACATGAAATAATCCCTATGACAAAGCAGATTTAAGGAAGCTACTGTGAGCTCTGCCAAAACCATCCACAAGCCACCTGTATGAAATAAGTAGAATAAATCTGTTTACAAGCCAATTTGCAAAGCCAGGGTGAATACATCCTTCCTGATGAATGGTCCTTCTTGAACCATCCAAAGGTATAGAGTTAAGCATTCATCAGAAGACACTACAAGCCTTCATTTCAAGTTCTCATGATACTAAAGCGCTGAGTGACAGCAGGTACTGCTCATTCAGTAAACCTTTCAGTCACATACGTAGACTCATACCAGGATCTACTCTTGAATTATGACCACTCAAGCACCACAAAAACATCTGGCAGATCTCCTTGAATATCCTTTTTGTCACATGAACAAAGGAAGACAAAAGGTTAACAGACATCTAGACTAAAGGGGATAGATTTGTAGAACATTATGACATTGTTTCTAGGTAAAAACTGTATAATTTGGCCTGTCACAGAGGAGAAAACAAACAAAACCCAAACCACTAAAGCTTCCCAGGCAAAACTTAGCAAGTTAAATGCAATGGCATCAAGTAGCTAAAGAATCAGGTGACCATTCATTTAGCACAAGTAAAGATGATGAGATTAAAATTAAGCAAAGGACCAGAAACCTGACATGAGCCTAATTCCCTACACATACATTTTTTAATTAATAGGAATTGACTTACTAATTTGGAATCATAAATTGAATCTAACGGGCTTTACTATAAGCTAGTGGAAAACATATGGATAACAAAATACTCAATTCATTACTCAGGACTTTCTGAAGGATAAACTGGTCAAAGAAGAGAGAAAAAAAAACCAGTAATCTATAAAAACAAAATCAGAAGGTGTCACAAATGCACACAGAAGAATATTGTGCACGTTAAATCATGAAAGTAGCTACTAAATTGTTTCTGCTACAGACTAAGTAATGTTAAAAGCATGTCTTGCTTCTTAATAGTTTCTCTTCTTAATTACATGTCATGAGGAAAACACTCCCAGAAGCTTAATCTAAAAAGCATATGCCAACAGCGGATTGTACATCCAAACTCACAATCTTGTAACTAAAGTTAGCATTAGCTGAGGAGCAAAACCTACTTTCAAACCAACATGTAACCAAAGGAAAACTAAGCATAACACAAAATATGAATTGGAAGGCAAGAATGACAAAATACTCAAGAGGTGAAGGTATTCACAATGGATGTTTATTCATATGAACAGTACAAAGGAGTATTTTTTACAGTGTATTTCACAGAAAGCAGGAAATTCAGACAAAACTTCTACATTTGTGGAGAAAACCAACACAGATCAGAAAATTCTAACAATAGTTAAGGAAAGCCTTAAACATCGGAAGAAGTAAGACGGTTTTTAAATCAGCAGCTCCAGATAGCTCGCATCCAAGAATTTTAAGAGCTGGCAAAGGAGTGTTGTGTGCTATGAATGTGGATTTTCCATATGCTTTGAGAAATCTGGGGAAGCTCAGGGAAAAAAGAAATCTCCAAGAAAGCTGAGGTGGTGCCAATACTAGAAAAGCAAGAAAGAAAGGAACAAATTTCAGGAATTTATTGTTAACCTTGCATTAATCTGAGGGAAAAAAAAAACCAAAAAAAAAAAAAAAAAACCTGACTTTTAGATATAGGAACAAGAAATAAATGAGGAAATTCTGCTTAAATTACACAGTTTAAATGTATGGAAAAGATATTTTCAGACTGACTTTTTTTTTTTCCTCAGGCAATTATGGCATACATTTGATAGACAATAGGAACAGTGTTGATATAGCCCATCTGCACATTAACTTGTTCAGTAGGACACAGACTGACACTGTTGCGCATGTAGAGTTCATAGTCAATAAATTAAAACTAAGATTACAGGTCTGTGTCATCAATGAGGACTCAGACATATTTCTAATTGAATCCCACAGGAATTGGCTCTTGGCAGCAAGCTGCTAAGTATTTTATCCAGAAATAAAGTTTACTAAGAACTTCCATAAAAACTCTAAGTAAATAATGTAGCAATACGGCCGACTGGGAACCATCTGGATTACTGGAAAATTAAGTGTTTCAGCATGATCAGTGTGATGTCATGTATTTAAGAGTGATGAATATAAAACACTTATGAATGGAAAACTTCCTCAGGAAGTAGTTGGAATAGTTGATAACAGAATTAAAAACAGGTTCCTTATGCATAAGTGAGTTCAAAATTGTTAATATCATTATTAAATGGCTCAGAAAACAAACCATCAGAACCAACTGCTGCTCTTATTGCAGGGAGGAAGGAGCCGTAGAAACAGGACTATCATCAGAACAGATGTCTGCAGTACTGATCTCCATTGGCAAAAGACATGGCTACATTTCAGGAAGCAGCAACAGGATGACAACTTCGGTATCCATGTTTATTGGAACTGCTTTATCAGAACATAGCATCTAGTCCAAAGAAGTTATTAGTAAACCAGGTATTTCAAAGAGCACGTACAACTGAGCCAACTGCAAAACAAGCCTAAAATTGAGCATAAAATTGACCATAAAATCGAATAATTGGCATTAAAAACTTAACTGCATCACATGAGACTTAGGGACCATATGAAGACCTATAATACATTTTGTATGGGAAAATACTAAGTAAGTGCAGCATCATAGCTCAAATTAAGTTCCTATTACAACACCAAGCAGGCTTTTCTGAGTAACCGTAGTAATTACTAAGTTTCCAAAGGTGGCAGTAGTTTTGGTAACAGTACACATGTCCATCGTTACTGGACAAAACCCCAAACTAGAATTAGATTATTTTTAAAAGATAATCATAGTGACCTTACCATAGACCATCATTTCGTAACATGCAAAATCAGTCTCTCCTGTTCAATAAACCAGTCAAGTAGTGATGTAACTAGGCACAGGCATGCTCTCAGCAGAACACTGGTTTGGGTCTGACAGTTATCAGTGCCCATGCCAAATGAATGACTGTTCTCATTAAAAATCATCTCTTCAATTCCTAACCTGAATAAATTGACTTCAATAAATAGGGGTGATGGCTTCAAGCTGAGAGGGCAGATTTAGGTATTTGGAAGAAGTTGTTTCCTGTGAGGGTGCTGAGGTGCTGACACAGGTTGCCCAGAGAAGGGGCTGCCCCACTCCTGCTCACGGCCAGATTAGATGCAGCTTTGAGCAACCTGGTTTAGTGGAAGGTGCGCTCTGCCTATGGCAGGGGGTTGGAACTGGATGAGATTTAAGGTTCTTTTCAACCCAAACCATTCTGTAAGTTTAAGGCCTTAAATTTAAGCATGAAACCAGCACTTTAACTTCAAGCTTTTGTACCTTCACCTTCGCTTTCGGTAAAAACGACGAAAATAAAAACAAGTAAAAAAATAAAGGCTTGGATGGGAACGGGCTCGCTACGACTGGCACCACTTAAGACTGGCTACATCAAACCCAGTACTTCTCCCAGCGGAAAGCCCAAGCTCGCTGCCACAGGCAACCAGCCGCTCAGGATGCCTGACGGGCGCGGGCCGGGCCGGCGCTAGGACCCACGGAGGGCGGACCGGGCCCGGTCTGAGGGGCGCGGCATTCCCGCGGACCCCCCTGCTTGCTCGGCACAACCTGCGGTGGGCCCCGGAGCGGAGCTGAACCCGCCGCCGCCCAGGCCGCTCCCGGACCCGTCTTTCCTCTCACTGCCAACATCGTGATAAGCACCCGCAACACCGCTACAACCCGACGCCAAACACCGAGCGATCCCAACTTCCCTTCCCCAGCGCTTCCGGGCCGCGGCTGGGCGGGTGAAAAGTCCCGTAGCTCCCGGATGGAGGCGGTGCCGCTCGCTATAAAAGCGCCCCGCGGCCGCCTCGGCCTTCTCTTACCGCGCCGCTGCCTCCTGGCTCACCGCTGTTCGCTGGGCCCGCGCCGCCCCTCGCCCGCCCGGGAATAAGTCGGTCAGGAAGGCCCCGCAGCCGCCATGGTGAGGTGCTAGGGACGGGCGTGAGGTACAGAAGAATCGCCTCCTCTCGCAGCCGGCAGCGCCGCATGTGTGCCCCACCGGTGCCGGCCCTCGGCCGCGCCCGGGCCTCGACGCCATGGCAGGGCTGCGGGGCCGGGGAGGAGTTCTCCATTGCTGGGGCGGCTCCCGAAGCCCTTGGCAAGCAGGGGTCTGTGCTGGGGGGGGACAGGCCCGCAGTGAGCGTTTCCTCCTCGCAGGGCTCCCGTCTGGGAGCAAGGCCGCTGCTCACGGGTGGAGCGGAGCGGGCGCAGCCCGGCGTGAGCGGTGGTGACAGGCCGCGTGCGCGCGCCCTAAAAGCCGGGCTCTGTTAGAGGAAAGTGCGTCAGTTAATAGGACGGGCAGCACCTCGTCGGTGTGAGAAACAGCGCGGTGCATCCGTAGGTTTATAAGATCTTGCTTCCTCTGTGTTTTCACTTTTGTTTGCTTACCTTCCCCTGGCCTACATTAACATCCAGTTACGTGCAAAGGTTTCATCGTATACGCTACTCAGATCAGTCGCCTCAGTGGCCAGAAATACGCTTTCTGGCCAGCTCCATTTGTTTCTGTTTTGTTGATGTTGCTACTTAATTCGTGGTGGGGTGAAGTTGTAAGGTATGTGAAATCTGCAATGTATGTTATTTATTTGTGGCTGGGTAGCCGGCTGTATAGAGGCAAACCAGGGAGGGGTGTTATTGCACTTCCAGTGTGAGATGCAGTTAGACACTAAAAACACCTTTTTTTCTTGTAGCAGTTAAGACTTGGCTCTTCCTTTCTTTTTCCATTATTTCTTATATGCCGCTGTGCTCCTCAGATAAGCTCTGTAGTTAGTAGAGTAAAATAATCCCAGAGCTTGAGTTGTTCTTTGCACTCCGAAAGTCTGTTTTTAAGAGGCTGCAGGTAGTGTTGTTTGGCGTTGACTGTAGTGTCTGATGTTTGTAACTTCAATGTTTCAGGCGTTTAAAGATACTGGCAAAGCACCTGTGGAACAAGAGGTAGCGATTCATCGCATTAGGATTACTTTGACAAGTCGCAATGTAAAATCACTTGAGAAGGGTGAGTGATAGTTTTGCTTTTTAATTGGGGTAGCTTGGTAAGCGATGAGCAATACATGTAGAATCATAGTATTGTTTGGGTTAGAAAGGACTGTAAGATCATCTAGTTCTAGTCCTCTGCTATGGGCAGGGTATGATGTGTTCTGTTACAAAACAGAATGTATTTACACCAGCTGACTTTAGAGATTCTGGTATTAGCCTGCTTGTAGGTGACTTGGCTCTCAAAGTCAGCCAGAAGTGATGATCATACACTGATGAGATTATGATTTAATTTTCAACTGAAGCTAGTGTTTGGGGATTTTCATAATGGTGAAAACTAAATGTTACAATGACCGATGTGACAGAGTGCAGCTTCTTTTATTTCTTGTGGGGGTTTCAGTTGTCACTGTTTGAGTTTATTAGGACTGAAAGGCACCAGTTTATTGACTGACATTTTGTCACTGTTACTGAGAAGAGTTTTGAAGTTTAGTATTCTGTAAGAAATTATTTAATCTTGTTTGTGAACTGGCTTTGTCAGTGTTTTAATCATGCAATATAAGTGTTGTACAATGACTGTTTGGTGCAGGATCTTCAGGCTGGTAATAGCTTAAATGCAGCTTTAAACTTGTAGTAGTGGCTTTTGCCTACTGTTGTAATGTGGCTATGCTTTACCGTGGCGTAACTTTTCCACTTGTACGTGGTTGGCTATGAGGATGACCCTTCAAATGAATGCCAGTGATCACTTCATACGCTATTCTGAGCCAACATCTTCTTTGGAATCTTCACTTAAAAAAAAGGGGGAGGGCTGAGCTATTTTGTACTTTTTTGTTCCCCTAGTCTGTGCTGACTTGATCAGAGGTGCTAAGGAGAAGAACCTGAAGGTGAAAGGACCTGTGCGCATGCCCACTAAGGTACTTGACATTGTTTTCCTGTCTTAAAAATTTGGGGGTTTCTGCAAGTATGCATGTACAACATCTGAAAATTGATAGTGATCCCATGTAAACAGATAATGACTTCACAAATTGCTTTGACATTTGGGGCAGCTGCTTAGTGCGAAACATGTTGAATATGGAAGGGGCTTTTCTGCTCTTCAACTTACTTTAATCAAGATTGGGGGTGGTTTTGTTTTTTTTAAATGAAATTGAATATAGGGAAGGAGTGTTAACATGAGAAGAACACAAGTAACTTTACAATGACATTGATGTCAGAAAGCATTTTTAGGTGGATTGATTTGATTGTAGATTAGTCTTCTGTGTGCATCAACTTAGCACCCTGTATTTATGGTTGTTCCTCAGACTCTGCGAATCACTACCAGGAAGACACCTTGTGGTGAAGGTTCCAAGACCTGGGATCGTTTCCAGATGCGTATCCATAAGCGGCTCATTGACTTACACAGCCCTTCTGAAATTGTGAAGCAGATCACTTCCATCAGCATTGAGCCAGGTGTAGAAGTGGAAGTTACTATTGCTGATGCCTAAATGATGGTCATCGCTGAATAAAGTTGATTTACAAATTTTCATCACTGTTTGTTTTCATATGTGTACCAACAGTCTTGGGTAGCCCCATGATGATTTTAATGAAGAGCAACAACAGATCATAAAATGCTCTGTGAGAGGATTATATGATGTTTAAGGAAGAATGTGCCAGTTGGAAACGTCAGGAAGATGAAACTTGCACATCATTTCCTCTAAGCAGAGAAGAAACCTGGCCAGTTTCTGTTAGTATAACTACAACCTGCCTGACAAATGCTTCTATACTTAGTTTTAAACTTACTTGTATTTTTATGGGGTGCTCTGAAAAGTGGGGGAAGAACCTGACTTTGTGACATCAAGCATATTAAGAAGGGAGTAAGCTGGCGAACAAGAGACTAAGTGTTAAGTGTTGCTAGCTGGGGCTGGCTAACTTTTCTGTGCAAGCTATTGACTTTCACCCAAGTAGCCTTCCCTTTGTTTAACCCAGTGGCCTTCTGACTGAAAGCACTTGGAGGGATCTTTCATCTGCCTTCATACTGCTCGTAGAGACATCCAGCTTTACCTTTGTGTCTGGGTCTTGCGCTATGCAGAAATAAAACTCCCTACTCCTGCAATAGTTTGGGTATTCATGATGACCTACATTCTACTGGAACAGCAGGCAGTTTGCTGGTTGAGGTGATACTGTCCCCACCACTGTAGTAAGCCCTTTGCTTGACCTGCCCCAGTTCTGCCTTCATGTAACCTGAGTGGTTTGCAATTTATTTGTTTTATGTTTAAACTCACGACAATACCAGTTGGTGTTGAAACGGTTCCATAATGCCCATAATAACCTTATGCAACTCTTTCGGTGGAAATACTTAATGTATTGGTGTCTTTCCCCCCATGGCACACGCTTAGGTGAGATGCCGCTCTTCTGGCTGCTGCGTGTTGCCGCTGATGCTGCCTTACTTCGTTCAGACCCCTTTGGTTTTAGTTTTTGGTTTTTTCACCCCCCGTGCCTTCATATAAACATCTATCAACCCTGGGCTGGCAATGCACACCGCAGGGCGCGTGTCCCTGTCCCAGTCCCGTCCATGTCCCCCGTTACGCTCCTCCCCACCCCGGTGCCAGCGACTCGGCGGCCGCCTTGCGCTGTGCGGCGGCGCCCCCTGCCGGACATTGTGCGGAACCCGCGTTTTGTGCCTACCGGAGCCCATCCGTCACCTTCGCTTCACCCCGCCCCCTTCCGTTCGGCCAATCAGCGCCCGCCTTCCGCCGCTCAAACGCTCCCGCCGCCATGGGGCGCGGCTTCCCGCGCGCGGCAAGGTAGTGGTGTCTGCTTCGTGCGCTCGGCTGGGCCCTGAGGCCGGGCCTGGTACTGCTCCAGTCGCGCCGGTGGGGAGGCTCCCCTGGGGGTGCCCGGCCCGGGCCTCCTCGGTTGTGCCTTTCCCGTGTGTAAACGGCTCCCGGTCCGAGCCTGTGGCTCGTTGAGGCAGAGCGCGGTGTCCCGGGGCTGGGTCCCTGACGCGTTGGTGGTGTTGAGCCTCTCAGGGGTGAGGGTTACGGGCTGTGGCGCAGCGCTTGCCGGTGGATGAGTGATGCCCACCAGGGCTTTCACTTGGGTGTTTTGTTGCCTGCTGTCAGTCGATTTTTAAGGTTCCTGCATACATTCAAACTTGCTTTCTTCAGAAGCGCTTGCTCATATGCAAGCCACCTTGATCTCTGCTTTGCTTCCTCAGTATTTTTGCCTGTTCTGTGAGAAAATTATATTTGTTTTGTTTTGTCTTCAAGTTCCTTTGCACAGAAAATGGATGATGAAGGGAAAAGCCGTGCTTCTGCAGAAGCACCTGATACAATGGAATCAGTTTCTTTTCTCACTGTATCGGGTAATCCTTCGCTTATGGAGTCACCTGTATTGCCTGATGCAGAGGAACAGCAGGTGTGGGTTGATTTTGTAGTAGGTCTTCTGATTATGGGGTTTTTAAGCTCTAATTAAGGCAAATACTTCTTTGGTGATAACTGCTGTATTTGCCTGTCCCCAGGATGTATTTGGTTCTTCTGCTTGCTTCTCATTGCTACAAATAGATCATAGCCCTTAACCAATGCACGTGATCAACGCTGCATGATGTGTTGGAGCAATGTTGAAGCTTTTGAGAAGGAAACAGAGGGCTTCAGTAACTGCACTTTGAATGTTAATGTGACTGTACCCGTTCCTTTTAGTAAGCTAAACAAACTTAGAGATCCTTGTTGAAAGCTTGTTAGGTGATTGGAAATAAAGCTCTGTAATGCTGTGCTGCAGTGCACTTTTGCAGATTGTATTACCTTCCCTCCTTTTATGGATTTGTAGGTTTCCTGATTGGCTTAATTCCCTCAGGTGACTTAATTTTGTATGACTAGTAGAGTGCTGCCTGTGGGAAGGATGTGGAGAACTCTGATCCATCTGCTGAATGAACAAGTTGCCAAAGTAGGGACTTTGAAGCTCTGTGAGAAAAGAAGGAGTGCTGGGATCCCTCTAAAAATCTCCTGGCTATTATTGCTTTACCTGGATGGGGAGACTTTTGTATGATGGTGCAGGATGGAAAAGCCCACCTTGGAAGCTGAGAGCTGTTTCATGGTTGTTACTGTGAGGAAGATGAGGGGCTTGTGCCTAGGTAGCAGTAATGAAGCTGTTTCTGGAGACTTGTATGGCAATCTGTTAGCATGTTCCATGCACAGTGGAAGTGCTATAGAGCAGCTGTTAGAAAATATAGCTTGAATTCAATACAGAGTAACACCAGAAGGTGGAAGCAGTGCAATTTATGTCACTGTTGGTGCACTCTTGAAATCAAGATACTGGCTTTGTCCTAAAAGAACACTAAAAGGGAAGGGGGGGGGGGTAAGAAAAGGCTACTTAAGGGCATTAGAAATAAAGAAGCAAATGAAAGCTTAGGGTCTGAACTTCACAAGGAAGGAAGAGGTGAGGCAGTGAGATAAAAAAGGAAATAGTGCATTCAAGATGTATGCTGATATGATTTCAGGGGTGTTCTATTTAGAAAGTGGCCATTATGACTGTGGATTGTTTTGTATGTGTGTTGTTTCTGTTTTGTGTGTTTTATTTTTTTATGAATAGACATATCAGCCTTTGAAAGTCTTCTTGAGAGTGCGGCCCTTTTCTGTAGCAGAGCTTGAAAACCATGAATCTCAGGTTAGTTGTAGAATTAAGAAATCAGATTTTCTTTTCCACCAAAGAGCACCTGGTATTGTAAGCTGGGACTTTCTTTTATTGAAGTTTTGTACTGCTTCCAGATAGGATTAGTGGATACCTGGGTAAATGTAATGTTTTTATCACAATATTTACCAATTTGCATGGTACAGACACGCATGCTTGTAGCTCTGCAAAATTACACTGGGTGCTTTATTTAAATGAAAGAGATGATGCAGTTAAAGGAGTAATTCAGGAACCTGACTCTTTGGTTGCTTTGTAGTGCTTGAACAGCCTACTGCCTCATCCTGGTGTCTTGCTCATCCTGTGAAGTTTTTTCCTATAATATCTACAGTTTATACTGTCAGATTCAGATGCTTCAGTGTTTTACATACATAAATGTAAACATGCAAACATACAGAACACTCTCCTTCCTACGCACTGTCACAACGCTTCCATTTTGGTATTGTTCATCAACCTTAGCTGGCTGTAAGGGTAAATTGATTTACAGAACCAAATTGAGTTGTTATTCCTTTTTGGAGTGGGAAATTTCTGACTACCTGGATGAAATTCTGTACTCTTGATACAACTGTCAGTGATTCTTGTGAGTCACCTGCTGGAGGGCAGGAAGTTGTGTTCTTTGGACACAAACAACGTGTACATTGTCAGAAATAGCCCAACTCCAGCCAGCTTATCTGTGGGGTTGGCTGGGGGAGACAACAAGAGCGATGTGTTACCAGCTGGATTCCAGCTCTGCAGACCTTGACTGCTCATGGGCTTCTATAAAGCTGCTGGCACATGCTGCACATGTTGGATTCTTCTGTAGCCCTCTAGGATTTAGTACATCTGACCTGCATTCCTGTTTCTTGCAACGTGGGAGGAATGTTAAAAAGTACACAAGTTTAGACCCTGGCATTGTGAGCAATTGATTGGTCTAAATTCAGTACCCAGCTTCGTAGAGCTTCTATACCAGTTGATAATCAGGCTTGTTATTTGAGACTCCAAGAGCAGTACCTCCTATGTACATACCACACATGGATAATGAGTTTTACCAGCTCTGGCCAGCCTCTGAACACAAATGTTAGATTTAGTTGCAATCAGTCCTTGCAGCTGATGCTTCAAGACACTGTTCGGCTATACTGGTAGTTCAATTTGTATTTTTAGTACCCTGTCTGGTGTAAAATAATTTTTCCTGTGATACAGCATTCTGCATTTATTGAGTGAGTGGTAGGTAATTTTATCTCACCTATACTTGAAAGTAATTGTTTCCTTCATTACTGATAACACCATCTATCAATCAAAGGATAATGCTTCAAACTTAACTTTATTTATGCTGGTCATAGCTTGTTTCACACTGAAAGTGACTGAAGTGGAAAGCCAGTAGATTTTTATATAGCTTTGCTTTTATAGCTAGGATTGTGCAAGCCACACAACATAGATCACAAAATTTGTACCTTACTGGAAACTTCAGTCAATTGCCTTAACTTTGTATACACTCTCTTTCATGTGAAGTGGGCATCTCTATAGTTGTTACATGCTTCAGGAGAGACTACATGTAAATTTTGCAACTCTGTGTAGCTCTGGTGAAAACATTAGGCTTTTTGGGTTGGTTGGTTTGTTCTTGTTTTTTCAGATTTCTGTATTCCTAATAATTTTGAGTGGTGTTTTGGTTTACCTTGTCTTGTCTTTTAAGTGTTGTGTAACTATTGAAGATCACCAGACAGTAATTCTTAATGCACCCAAAGAGTCCTCTGCAATGAAAAACAGTGAAAAAGGAATTGGTCGTACTGTGCACAAGTTCACATTTTCTCAGGTAGATGAACTTTATTCTGATTTTCAGTTGTAGTTTATTTTTTCACAATGATAACTGATTTTTCATAATGATGACTGATTTTTCTACTACACTATGCAATGTGATTTTTCTTCTTGGAATTAGATATGGTGGCATTTTCCTTAACCACCCCTTCTCCTCACCAATTGCTTTTTACTTGCTGTTAGGCTGTCAAGAAAGCTATATTACAATGGAGATGCCTATTAGATAAGACAAGGGAAGGTTCTTTAGTAGCTCTGTTCTCTTTGATTAGATGCTACAGAAGCTTCTTGTAGGCACAAACTTAGTGCGGTTCTGCTGTTCCTCAAGATGCCCTTATCTGGGAGTGCTACAGGAAATCGCACATTTAAGGGTACTTGTGTTTAGGAACTTATTTTTGAAAGAATAGCAGCCTAACTGCTGGAACCTCCTATGCTGGAAGTAAATTTCTTAACTATTACCTTCTGCAAGAAACTCTGTTCTTGGATTATCAAAATACAGCTCCAGGCATTGAGTCATTCAGAACACTGTAAAGGTGCAGAGTGAGGAAGGGGAGCTGTGCATCACCAGTCAAGCTCTTGAAAGTACCCACTAAACAGTATGTGCTCGGTAGCACTGAGCAGTTTGGTTTAGGTATAGGAAAATATTCAAAAATAAGGCCAAGCCTGAGTGCTTCTCTGAATTAAACAGGTGCCCTATGAAAACCCAACAGAAGATGTTGAATCAGCCAGGTTTCAGGCAAGGCAGAAAACGAAGCTGGTATTGTCTCCTCAGCTTCCTCTGAAAAAGTAGTCACAACTAATCAGTGCTTAATATTTTGATGTATTAAACTACTTTGTGCCATTTATCACTTTTTTTGTCCTTTGTTTTGTTTGTTTTTTGTTTTTGTTTTTCTTTTCCCTTCTCCAAGGTCTTTGGACCAGAAACTACTCAGAGTGAATTTTTTGAAGGCTCAATGAAAGAAATAGTAAGAGCATACATTAATGGAGTAAATGGACTGGTATTTACTTACGGGGTTACAAATGCAGGCAAGACATTCACTATCCAAGGTATTAACATATTTTCCAAAAAGCATGTATGACAACCAAGTGAAAATCCAATGAGAAATTTATATGAACATCTACATTTTATCTTGTGCTATTTTTAAGGGACTTCAAAGGACTTTGGTATTTTGCCTCGCTCACTTGATGTGGTCTTTAACCACATCAGGGGAAGACATTATCTGAAGATGAACTTCAAGCCATATTTGAGTAATGATGTTAAGAAACTAGAAGATACACAAGTTAAGCAGGAAGAAGCCACAAAAATGGCTGTTCTTGCGTCACTGAAAGAGGTCAGTGATCAAATACTTCCTTGTTAATGAAGCTTCTTAAAAGCTTCCTGTCGAACAGACTATCTTTAAAATCTCTGTTTCCCTATTGATTCTTTAGATAGCTAAAGAATCTATCTCTATTGTATGGATACTTGATGAACTTTGGAACAAGGCAACTGTCTGGTTTTGGAGCTCAGGATAAACTGGAAGTACTTTCTGCAGCAGGCAGACCACTGTTCGAACAAAAAGACATTGCAAAGCTAAAGCCTGTATTTCTATAGAGGAGTAGTTCTGACACTGTGGTGACCCTAGCCTTTGAAAAGTCTGAGAGCTGACCAATCTAAAACCCACTTCTTAAGTGAATCTTCTTCTGTGTCAGGTTCCCGGGCTGGATCCCAGGGCAGGTTTTCAAATTCCAGTACTATTTTAGGAGAGGTGATGTCAAAATTTTAGCAGGATTAGTGAAGAAGGCAGAGGTGTCTGTTTTGGTTGATGACTGCCTTAAGGCAGATTAACAAGTTTGTAAACATGTGATTTATGTACCTTCATAAAGGAACTTTTCTGATAAAGCAAGTGAAGTGTGATGGCACAAAATGAATTTCCTAGAAGGCATACAGCCTCCTTTAGAAGACTGCATGTATCTTTAACTCCAGTCTCTGAAGACTGTTGGGTAGAATAGAGGAGTCTACTGTTCCAGCCTCCTGTTCTCATTATCTAGTCATTTCTGCTTCCAATGTAAGAAAGAGGTCTTGCTAGAAAATGGGCAGCTTTATGTGGGTGACTGCTCTATATTTGTAAGCCCAGCTGCAAGTTGTCGCAAGTTGTTTTTTTTTTTTCAGAACAGTTTAATCTGAAATTGTGGTTCTGTGCCTTCAATCCCAAAATGCAGTAGGCTCAGCTGGTTATCATCTAAAGCAACTCTGAATGAATTCTAGGATGTATAAAAGTAGTGATTGACTGTGTCTTCTTTTTTTGCGGTCTTTAATACCAGAGCTGTTAAAGTACTCCAGTTAGCTCTGAAAGAATATCCTTCTATGAATCAAATTCATATGTAAAGTTTGACTCTAAATTCTGTTGCTTGATATAAACTCTGCAAACCAAACTTTGTTTAGCCTGAGTCAGGTTAACTTTTGAGGGGAGATCTTAGTTGAAAAATCTCAAAGATGCTAAAGATTACATATCTGAGAGTTTCTGAAGGGCTCACTTGCACTGTGTGTGTATGTGCATGTGCAGGGGTGAGGGTCTTAAATATAAATTGAGATGTCAGAAGGGTACTAGGTAAATATTTTAAAAATAACTTCATGGAACTTACAGGCTTGCAAGAAGGAAGAAGCAGGACTTTGAGGTCTAGAACGGGAGGTCAAACATCTTATGTTGATGATAACTCCATATTTTGCAAGTATTCCTTTCTGTTAAATCACAGTCTGACTTCACTCATAGTTTAGTTACTGAATGTTGCAGTAGATGCTGATGCACTACAGTGAAAAGCAAGACCACCATCAAGAAGGAAAGGTAAAAATGCATCTAGAAAATAATACATGACTAGACCTTGCATATGTATTACAATGCTTTCACAGTGATAGCTCAGCTATCTCCGTACTGCTTGATAGCTTGGGAATGGATAGTATCTCTGTTCAGAGGCTCACTGAAGCTTGTAATCTGAGAGCAGATATGGTTTGGTGGGCTTGGTTTTGGTTTACATGGATTTCTGTAGGCCCTTTTCCCAGGCTCAGTTTACATGTCATGCAGAAAGAGCTTGCTGTTCCTTTCATTCTCTCAGTTTAAATTTCCCTGAATTACTGCAATACCCTGTGTTTAATGTTCTACTGCTTGTTCTCTATACACTACTGATGCAAAAACTTGCTTATCATGGTTCACAGCCTCTCTTTCCTTCCCTTTGCTTGTTCTATTCATGGGATTAAATATTGTTTTTTTTTTTTTTTTCCCTGGGTTAAATGCTACTTTACTTGCATTCCTATTCTCACCTGTCCTTGTATTTGATATTAAATATCAGCTCTGTCACTTGCAAACAATGTCAGTTCCTGTTCTCACTTGTTTTCAGGCAGTCATCTTCATGTTCTTTTCTGTATTTGGTCTTGTGATTTGAACAATAGTATAGCAGCATAGCTAATTCAGTTTTGTTGAAACACCTTTACAAAAATTCATCACATGCACAAGTACTGTGGCACTGGGTGTTTTACATTCTGGTTTTGACATGCATAGATATGCCACACGCGTCAGTCCCATACCCTGCTTTAGAATTTGGCTTTGTACTTCACAAACAGAATTAATAGAATCCATGTTTGTGGTTATACTTGTAACTACTCAAGAAACATGGCCACTTATAAATTACAATGTAATCATATACTATTTATCTTTAAAGTGAAAGACCTTCAAGTATGACTTCATAATTTTCTAAAAAATCTATTTTGGCTATACCAAGTGAGTAACACAGGCAGCAGTAGTCGGTTCATAATGAACTTAGCACAGTGTTAAAATAGCTAGAACATGGAATCATAGAACAGTTAGGGTTGGAAAGGACCTTAAGATCATCTAGTTCCAACACCCCTGTCATGGGCAGGGACACCTCCCACTAAACCATGCCACCAAAGGCTATGTCCAACTCGGCCTTGAACACCTCCAGTGATGAAGCATTCAAAACTTCCCTGAGCAACCCATTCCAGTGCCTCACCATCCTCACAGTAAAAATTTCTTCCTTATATCCAGTCTAAACTTCTCCTCTTTAAGTTTGAGAACTTACCCCTTGACCTGTCACTACAGTTCCTACTGAAGAGTCCCTCCCCATCATCCCTATAGACCCCCTTCAGATGCTGAAACGCTGCTATGAGGTCTCCACGCAGCCTTCTCTTCTCCAGGCTGAGCAGCCCCAACTTTCTCAGCCTATCTTCATATGAGAGGAGCT
>JASSUY010015791.1:0-35469 GCA_032466535.1 Forpus xanthops | reverse complement strand
TGAGATTCAGGTTTATTTGGCTGTGACCTTTTTCTGCCAGCCACTCTTTCACACAGCTATCCACACTTCCCACATGTAGCTTAATTCAAACATGAAAAAATGAATATATTGCAAATATATTAGTAGGCATTATTTTTCAGTATCTTCAGTTTATTCAGGAAATGGCAGAGATATTTATCAATTACTTAGCATTTACCTTTACAAAGCAAAAGGATGATTATAAATAACAGTGAAAAGGCTTATTGAAGGCCAAAGGAGGTGTGCGTTGTGAATTATCTGATCATCAGAGCAGTTGATGAATAATTCATTATCTCTGCCTTTTCCAGGAGTCAAACTTACGAGCAGTGGCCACTGTAATTGCGGACACCAGGTGTCATGTTATTAAGCTATTAATTTGCTTATACAGTGTCATGCCACATTATATCACATCAACTGTCCGTGTGGCCCAGCATAATAGGGATTTTTAAGCATTGTAACATGGTACAGCACAACAGGGACACAAATCAAACCCAGCAGCACTTCAGTAGATCAACTGTTCTGTAATGTGTATCAGGCTATCACTGTGGACATCCATCTGTAATGAAACCATTAAAATAGAAGGGGAATGGTGAGAGTGCTGTCTGCTAGGCATCTACATTGAACTCAGATACTTTGGCACAGACCTAATTAAAGACACCAAGTCTAGGTCTGGACAATACACTCTCAAGAGTACTTGAAGGAGTAATACAGAGATGTGAAGTACTAGTCTGGATGATTTCATGGGCTATTTCCAATTAGCTTATACTTGAGAGGGGAAACCAGCCAAAAAATGATGGAGTCTCCAGCACTGCAAGTGTTGCTTCTATGACCTTAGATGGATTTTATGCTCTGAAGAACTAAAGCTTGCCATTTAAAGAAAGATGGCTTTGCCTGCTCCCCTGGGTTGATGAGGAACCACCCCTCCCAACACAGCAGCCAAGCTGTATTTTGTGACTAGATGCTGCTAAAGAGTAGGAATAAATCAAAACAAAGTCCTAGTTCGTTATTTAGTAGGGGAGGTAAGGAAGATTTCAGGATATTGCTTTGTTCTATCACAACCTAAATGAAGCCATTGTCAGCATAAATACTCAAGTCTGTTACAAGGACTTTGCACTAAGCATACATAAGCAAATCATAACCAAGGATCGACTTTTGCTTATGCAAGTGTTACAATCCCTGAGAATTGGAATCACATTTTCATAGAAATAGTTGCCCCTAATTTAGCGCAGGCATTTCAGTAGCAGGCCGGATATCATGTGTAAATCCTAGAACACAATATGCTAAAGGTAACAATTTCACCCACAACTCATACTTCTAGTTTAGAATTTTTAGTTTCTTTCTTACACAAAAGAAATAGTGCATCTGACGTAGAAATCTGTCAGATTTTAGCAAGAATATAAGGGCTTGGAAAATTGCAAAAGTTGTGAGAAAAGTATATTCACGATAAGTTTATTGTCATGGGGAAAGAAGACTTTATTAAAGATATAAATTTAATAAAGTAATAACTCAAGGAAGAAATAAAAATCTTGATAAAGGTGATCCAAAAGAGCCTAACAATAAGAGGGTTTAATCTGAAGGCTTACAAAATCAGGAGTCAAATGCAAACTATACAGAGCAGCTTCATGTAGCAAGTAATGAGCCTGCACCCCTGCGTAACAATGTCAGAGAATATATTCAAGGAGCATCAAGATGTAAATGAAAGAATTAGATGAGATTCTTGACACCAGGGATTAAGGGTTGTGGCATGAAAATAAGAAAAGGATCTGAATCAGTGAACACATGATTTATGTTGAGCCGATGGCTTTCTTATTCTTAAGATTTTATTTGGGTAAAGCATCACTATGGTTTGTGACCAGGCGCAGCCTCCTGCCTCTTTCACTGTCAGTCCGTTTTCCTGATTGTCTCAGTTTACTATTCTGCATCACAAAATTTCTTATTCTTTCAAAGTTACCTTTTAGGGAAGTTCACTCTAGGTCTGAGCACACTGGACCTTATTTTCAGAGGTATTCATTGCATCCAGATCCTGTAGGAGTTTAGAGTTTCTTCTGAAAAGGAAGGTGTCAATGGTCAGAGAGATCTAATTTGAAATTGTTCATGCTGAAAACAGCTGTTATGCTGCACACTGATGGAGTACCCCTGATCCCATGGTCTGTCCATTTCCCTCCTTGCATTTTTCATTGCACTCTTTACATTTACCATGGGAGACCTAAAGGGGTTCTGTGGCAAGGAGAGGCTCGCATCTTTGTTTCTATGTGCATCTAAAAAAGTTTACAGAAAATACTTGACCTTGAAGTATAAAGATGTAAAGGGAGTGGATGAACATCATTTCCTTTGATTTAGATTACAGCAAAATTTTCAAAGCTTCCTTACCCTTCTGATTCCTTCTTGTGGCTCTCTCAGCTGAGAAACACTGGTCTGCATGAGCCACCTGAAACATGCACACTACTAAATGGAACCACTTTGCAGGCATAAGGAAGCACATTTAGAGCAGTTTGAATCAGGCACATCTTTTTCCTGTGTTGAGTGAGGGCGAGAGTTAATTAAACCTGGTCTTTCAATGGAAATTCTTTTAGCACATTTCTGGTATCTGTGGAGATAGTGATTGATGAGGCATAAATAGGTTGTTTTTACTGCAAGTTATTAACATTCCAGTCCTTGCTGCATCACTACTGATGCCGCTCAGCAGAGACCACTCTCAAGTGATGTTACTGCATATTTCTCTGCACAATTGAATCAATAGGTGAAGAGTATGATCATTGCAATTACTACTCTGGTTAGCCCACTTCACTACTTGAGGTCGTAAAAAATAGATGTTTCATTTGCCTTGTGGCAAATCCTCATTGCCAGCCTGTCAGTAGCAGGGAAGCAGTATTTATAGTTGTCTTTAGGAAGCTCTCTCCCATCGTGCAGTTAATTATGATAAACTGTTTTATTTGTAGAAGAGCTTAAAACTGCTTTGCACTGTCCAATGTGTGACTACTATAAAGGAGCTGCTTAATTAGGATGGTCAAAATGTCTACTGCAATATGACAGGAAAAATTGAGATGTGTCTCCTCTGAAAAAGAAAGGTATGATTGTAGCATAATCTGATAATATATTTGTGTAATGACAACTGAAGACAAAGGCGGGGTTTTCAGTGTATTAGCACTGCAAACTGCATCAAGCAGGCTCGGGTTTTCTCAGCAGCATAGGTAAAATTGGATTATGAACCCCAGAAAAGCTAAGGCCCTAGCATGCCTATCATGAGGCAGGTTGTGACAGGGACTTTCACCCAATAGGAGTAATATGGAAATTGAGACAGAGGCCCATGGGTAACAGGATTATTGGTTTCTGTGGAAATGGAAAGATTGCTGGTGGCATTCACTGATGATGCTTAGTCCCCGCACAGTGACAGTGGTTGCCACCACAGCACAGTCCCATATGGATTATGCCTAAAGCTGTTTGGATTTGCCTTGCTTCCTGGTGCTCTGACACAGGCAAATAGGTACCAGTATCATGGGAATTTTGTTGCCTCCCAACATCTGACTCCTGCCCTAGGAGTGACCTGTAAGCATGTTAGCTAGATTGGGTATGCCCAATCCAAGCTGAACTCGCATCTCTATTTCACCATAGATTCACTATCAGTGCTTAGGCTCTGCACAAACAAACTGCTCAGCTCATGTCGAGTCCATGGAGCTTAATGCAGACCCAGTTTACAAACATGGATTCATAGTAGGATCTGGTCATTAAGGACCGCTACAGCACAATGTGCAATCAGTGCGAATCCTTACAGTGACTTCAGCAGATCCCAAAATGTTCTGAGATTCAGCACAAGCAAACAAACAGATAATTTTTATGCTATAATGGAGGGTCTATATGAAGGAGCTTGCTGGGGTCTTTTATTGGAGGATACTCATTAGCATTTATACAATAATAGTTGAAAATGCTTCTGCCGGCCCCCATCAGTGTCTTTCATCATGACACTGCAGAAAGCAGGCCTTGACAGGCCAGCTAAATTGAGTCTGTGTGAGGAAAAATATTCTTTTTCTTGAGGAAAGAAAGAAATTATATTAATATCTAATGCTCTACATTTAACATTCCCTTAGTACCCTCCCACTTCTGAGTTACTGTACTGGGAGATGTGATCATATATTAAGCATTATGAATTCAAGATCTTTTTATTTCTGACAGTTTGTCTGGAGCTATTCTATAGAATGTGTTCAGCTTTTATATTCATCTCAAACCTGAAATTTACTGGAATGATATATTGGTTAGTATGTCTGGGAATATCTGAAAATATTGTACTTCTGTTCCTCTCTTTTTGTGTTTCCTATACCTGTCAGAAGAGCACATGCACAGACATATGCACTTTCCTTTGCAGTCAATAGTGAACCAATTAGAGCATAATTAGAGCAACCATTGCTTTTCATTGCACAAAATCATAACATCTCAAACGTGAGTCACAGGCTGTCTAGTGTGAGATGTGCAGGTAGTTTTCCTGAAGCTTTAATTAGGGCTTTTTGCTGGCATGGAGTTTCAGGAATGAAAAAGTACAGTTCTAAACAAAGGAAACTATTTTACTGGTCAGCTGCTAAATCAGGGGCAGAGCCACAGACAGGGCTGTGAACTCCAGGAATACAGCCCAATTTCTTGACCCTTCAGGTACAGGCAATCACAAACTTCAGAAACTGTAATGCTGCAAAGAGGCACTTTCAAACATAAATATTTCAATTGTGTTTTTCAGATACTGCTTAATTTAAAATAGTGGTATAAATTGATATGGACCCAAAAACATTTTGTAAATGCAGGAATTACAGATAAAGAGTTTGTTTTTACGAAGACAGATGATGTAGATAGATAATGAAAAGTTAAGGCTCTTTCATAAAGCTGTCAAAGTTTATGAGGGTAGCTGGCTGTGCTTGATGGGATTTGAGAGCATGTTACTGAGCTCTTGGTACAGGGTAGTATGTAATACAATCAGCAGCAAGAACACATTTAGAGGACATGTCTCTTCAGGTTAAGATGCCAGTCTAGCTCATGATACAAAAGAAGTCAGCACAAACTCAGGTTGGATTAATGTAGGACAATTTTTCACAAGGCAGCCACTTGCATGGCTGCAGTGATACAGAAAAAAATCCATGCTGAGATAGTCCAATTAAAATTGTCATTTTTAGGGGGGGGAAATATATCCAAGTCTAAAGAGGAAGGGTAAAGAGATATTAATTTTTTTTAGCTACGTGGTGCTTGAATGTACTTTGAAAGGCTCTGTGTGCACAGGCAAAGGAAAGAAATTAATCTTACATAGCAATGAATATTTACAGTATTGGAAATTCCATGTAGGGTCCAGCTTTTGTTTCCTGTGGAGGCTGAAGTGTAGTTTGCTCTAACAAAATAAACAGTTAAGTTGTTCTGGAGATGTATTTTCTTTCAGTTCAAATAAAAATTGTGTCAGCATGAGCATAAAGGTGTAGTTTGGGATGAATGAGAAAAGCTCCAATTCAGCAATCCACCACTGCGAACAGTCTGCTATTAAAATGACTGTGTGTAAGCGTTTTCAGTTCTTTGCTCAGTAAAGATAGATGGAAGAATTTACTTAAATGACTATCGAGTACCTGGGGTCTAGTCACTCAGAATCGTCCCTTCATGCAGAAAAGGTGGATTTTAAACACTTGGTAACAGTGGCTGGGGTAAAATCTTAGTTTGTTCAGTACTCGTTCCATGTTAAATATTAACCTTTGGAAAGTGGGTTTAACTTTACAAAAGGTTCAAGTAGTTTCCTTTTATTAAACTAATGCATTTTTTCCAGCAGATACATGGGGGAGTAAAACTTTTGAGATGAGTTTTTGAACAAAAATGAGTATGGCAATGAACTGCAAGAAATTCTGGTTTAATACTTGGCTAAAGAGCTGAGCAAACTATGTGTCTTAACCAAACATAGGCATTTCTCTGTCTCTGTATATACCACTTGAATTTGTGACAATGGAAATGCAGACATAAATATGTCTTTTTTAATAAAAATATAAATTACTTGCACCAACTAATGGCCAATATGAATATGTTACCTAGTTAAAAGCAGTATTTGTCATTCCTGTAACTTCTTCCTAGGCATGCTTAAATAACGTGATACCATTTCTGAGAGCTGGATTTTATTATAGCTGATGCATGTAGGCTTGCACACAACTTGACATGCACAGGAAAATGACAGGAAAGAGAAAAGCTAGAAAAAAAACTTTTTTTTTTTCCACTACGTCTTACGTGATGTTACCTTCTTCAAATCAGAAGTTCTCTCCTCTATGCTTAGCTTCAGAATACCCTCTCACACCAAATATATATTCCCTAAGTACAAGCTGAATCTGTTTTGTTGTTCATTAACTACTCTGAATCAGCATATTGGACCTTTTTACTGGAAAAAAAAAAGACCAAAAACAAATATTGTATTTCTGAGCATCTCAGATTTCTTCTCCCTCAAGCAGATATACTTCTCTATAAGGATTTCATACTGCTTTTAGATTTATTTCCAAGACATCCCTATCAGGAGTGTAATTGCACCTCCATGCTAGTATGTAGATCCTAAGAAAGACCTATATGAGATAAATGACATGATCATTTAATTAACATTATTGTCATATTACCACAATTAAGAGCAATATATTAAGCAAAGGTTAATGTACAGTAAAGTTGCCAGCTGGAAGTTTCTGATTTGTGAAACTGTAAGCATGCATAGTTTTACAAGTGTCTTGTTTAAAACATACAGCTATGATTTTGTGTTTAATTTTATTCATGTTTTATGTGCTTACCAGGTCCTGTGTTGCCCAGGGCATTTACCACTTCCTGGTAAATCTGGTTCCCTATGTATTTTAGGTTTTCTGCTGGTTTCCTCTATATGAACAGTTGTGCTGTTCATGGGATATTTAGGTTGTTTTTATGAGCTACAGAAAGTTCTGTTATAGACACATAAACCACTGTGGTATATGCTTCCTTCTCACCTTGCCATGATGAGAATTCACAAAAATTAGCATTATTGTAATCCTTTCAGACTATAAAGAATAAGAAATAATGCAAAGAGCTCAGCTGTCTACCTCACATGGGAATCTGTGTCCTGTTTTTAATTCATTTTCTCATATTTGTTGAAGATGCTTTTAAACCAGCATTAGTTATAGTCTGCTCAACTTCAACCAGGGAAGTAGCTGGAGCAAAGGGCAAGACTTTGGAGATTTATATCACGCTGAAGCCTCCTTTGTAAATCTTTAATTCCCTTTACACATAGCAATAGTAAAGTCCAGTTGGAGATTATGATATTTAAATATGAATGTCCTTTACTTTTCTGTCTTCTTCCAGAGGGATGAATCAGATGCTGGGAACCTTCATAAAAGAGAAATAAGGAATTAGTGATGCAAAGATATTTTATGGTAGCATAATGCAGTCTGCTGATGCCTCATTGTTTTCTCACTGCAAACTTTGCGTGTATTTCTCTCACGACTTGCTCTCTTCAAACTTGTTTGCATGTAATTTATCACAGTCTTATGAAAAGACAGTTCAGGAGTTTAAATGGCCAGAAACTAAAGTTGGCACAGGCCAAAGTTAAAATCTACTAAACCTGGTCATGTAGTGCTGTGACAGAATTGATTTACAAGCAGAGTTGTGACTCAGTGGTCATATTCAGAATGCAAATAAAAGCCCATTCCTGAAATCTTTGATGATGAGTGCTCTAATTATATACATGAACATGAAATTAGATGGACAGAATGAATTGTTCATGGGATGTGCCTTGACTGAAGTCCTAAGACAGGCTTCCATTACAATGATAGAAACTGAAAGCCTGCTCTATGTTTTATGGAACTAGAAGCTCTCTCTACATGTAAGAAATCTATGGAGAGCCAGCACATTTATATGTGTGTGTGATTTTTTTCTCATCCTTTCTTTAGTTTAAAACCAGGTAGTTCTCACATCTTTATCCCTTAAAATAATACATCACTATTGATGTTCAGTGTAATTCTGGAACCCTTTAGTCAGACTGAATGGATATTATGTCTGTGAGAGTGTGCAGGTGCATATGTATAAGCATATATAAACATCCACATGAAAAAATCAGTTTTAGACATTAGGAGAATAAACACCATCTTGGACCACATGTTAATCTCCCTTTTGCATGTATGCAGTGACTACTTCCACCTTCATAATCCTCAGCTAAAAGCATAGGTAAGAGTTGCTCTATCTGTTGTAGTGACCAATAAGCACAAAAGGATTCGGAAAGCAATAACAAAGATAAATAACTTTGCAATAAAATTAAAAACTTCACCAAAAAAAAAATCCAATAATTCCCTATTTATATTTTCTCACTGAAGCATGTAGTCCCAAGCAATGCACTTTTTTACATTTGGGTTGCGTCATACAATGTAATTTTATATCTAATACTTCTTGGTGTGTCCAAAATATAGCATCACATGCACAATGCATGACAGGGTGGTTGATGTATTATACAGAGCCTTTAAATAATATCACTGTGAATATGATTTTATAGGCTAAGGCAATTGATCTTGCCATGTTATGAGGAATGAATTGTCAGTCAGAGTTGGGTTTTTGTTTCCTTCTACAAGGAAGGTTTCTGAAGCTGTTACTTAGTGCTACTTTTTGTTGAAGGATGCCTGTTGGTTAGCATAGCATTTTGCCAGAGTGCATTACCTGAGACTGCTAACAAGTGAAAGGAAGAGGAAACTTCAGAAGGAAGGAGGCAGAACTAGTAGGAACAACAAAAGAAGAAGTTTTGCATAAGAAAAGCTTGCCTTTGTCTAACCTAAGTGTAAGTCCTCTTATCTTTCCCCTGTCTCACACATACTCCCACACACTTAGCTAAATTATTATTTGAAATGACAGCTTTACCATGTCTTCTGAGAGCAAACAGATGAAGCTGGACTTCCCTCTTTTTTCCATGCGAGTGATTTGGATGTTTCTCCATATTGTTCTTAAAATAACTGCAGCAAAGAGAAATGCTGCACTTGCAGAGGAGATGTAATGTAGTCTTAGTCTGATTTTTCATTGATGTTGCTTGCAGTGTGGTCCAAGTTGGCCGAATAACTGGTAAAAGATACCTGTGCCTTTCTGACAAGGTCATGAAACCTTCTGGGGTTACAACTGCCTCATTTCTTTAACAGAAGCTTTGTGTTAGCTATTTTGAGCAGTTATAGCTGGGCTCAAAACTACCCATCCATTTCCTATAGGCAGATGAACAGATGGCTCTCGTCATTTAGTTATTAATGTTAGCTAGAGATCAAATCATGTTTCATCAATGAGCCAAACACAGTAAGACAAACATGTCAGTCTTCAAATTTGGCTCTTACATCTAGGCATTGATCACTTAAGTCACTTCTTCACTTCTCATTCTGTATCAGCTATTCACATGGAAAGAAGTGAAGGCTTTATTGACTGCTGAAAACCTGACAGTTTCACAGGGAACCACCAGCAGCAGATTTCAAAATAAGAAGTAAAAGTGACAGAGGATGAACTACCCACTTCTCCACCTTATGCCAACCTCTGGAAGTTGAAGTTGAGGTTCTTATATTTTTTAGATTTTTTTTCTGAATTGACAATTGATTAAAAGGAAAATAAAAATAAACAGGATAGCACAAAAATCAGAAAACTTTTTAATTTCAAGGAATTCAGTAATCCAGTGGGGCAAGTGCATTCTTCAGTCAGTTACAGCAAGCTTAGAGATAACTGAGACAGAAGAATTCTGTGTGAAATTCTGCTTAGTTTTTGCCTAGATGCTGTCATCTTCTCTACAAACAAACGCAAATGTGGGCCACAGACTTTAAATATGCCATTAATTACTGAACACTGCCTCCCTTGCACATAGTGAATTCCATAAATTGTCTTCAGTGCAAGGGGTACAGAGAAATTGTGCCAACATTTTTCAGTTTGCAACTTACTGTCACTTCTGGAATCAGCTTGTGACAGCCAATGTTAATTCTCTGCTCAGTAGAAAGCCTCAGCACTGGTAAGCAGCGAAGTTAGCAAGAACAGCTGTCAGAGTTCAATGCAATCTTAATGTTTCCAGAGATTTTTATATTCCTGCTTTGTTGTACGGAGGGAAATTAAGCCTTGTAAATGGAAAACCTGTTGCATAAGGACCAAAGACAAAAAGTTAACCCTAATACTGGCAGATGCATGGTATGCATATGGAATCCAACAAATAGAAATTATTAATAATAATTTATAAAGCACATAAAAAGCCATTCACAGAAGTAATTTCTTACATAAAAGCAGAACATACTTCTGATGAGTATTGTACTATTATATGTAACATCTTTCAGGAATGCTTTCTCAGATGTTCTTCATGCTATTTTAAAGTATTTCTCCTCACCTGCTTCCAGTTGTTTGTCTTGAGCGCACAGCGCAATACTGTTCAAACACCAAGTATCTACTATTTATTGCCAGAGGAATGAGAATTTTTTCATGAAGACATTACTTTCATCTTGCATATTCTTTATATATCAGGTCAGATATAAGGAAGAAGTTTTTCCCTGTGAGGCTGGTGAGGCAGTGGCACAGGGTGCCCAGAGAAGCTATGGCTGCCCCGTTCCTGGCAGTATTCAAGGCCAGGTTGGACAGGGCCTTGGGCAGCACTGTCTAGTGTGAGGCACCCCCGCCTATGGCAGGGGGGTTGGAAAGAGATGGTCTTCTGCTTAGGAAGCAAAGCCAAAAAAGGACAGATTATTCTGTATGTGGGTTTCATTTCAGAGACTAGAAATCTGGACCTCTATTTTCCCAAAAGCAGAAATGCATGCTAATTTCATACAGTTATGCTGTACATACAAATAACCAGTAAAACACGCTAGCTGTCATCTGAATTATTTTTCTGCTGCTTCTTGTTAAACAGTCTTGCATGTGTGTGCACACTGAATTAATTTTGGCTGCCAGAACACAGTGAAAAGATATTTAAAGTATGATCTAGCTTGAATTAGGTAAACTCAAAACCGAAACGTGCTATGAAATTATATTGGTTTTATAAACCAGATTTTTAAATGCTTAATCTTCTGTGAGAATACATGTTTTTCCAGGGTTTTTTAAAAGAATGGTGCTGGTTTGAATTTCCTTGATCTTTCTTTAAGCATTTCATATTGATCTAGCATATTTCAATGATTTCCTCTAATGTAAGAAATGTTGTATAAACATCCAATATATTCCAAAGCTTGATTATTACTTACTTTTTGGAACAATATATATTACTTATTAAAATATTAAAATATTACCTATTTTTTGAATAAATTTTCTTCACATAAATGACCATGTGCAACATCTGTTATCTAATGTATTGTAAGGCATTTTAGTATGCACTGTTTTCCTTGGTGTTAGACCTTGAATTTATACTTAAGACAGCTTTGAAAATCACCAGTTTGAATATTGGCACATTTTCTAACATTGGAATGGACTTTTGACCCAAATAAGTTAATTTAAATTCATTAATTAGAACCAATATTTAAATATTATTTATTTATAGTGTTGTGTCATTAATCCAAGATTATTGCCTTGCTGTGCTAAGGTCAAGGTATAATGAGAAACACATCAGGCTCACAGACTGTAGATCTAAATAGTCAAAAGAAATAGAGGGCAGCTGTCTTCAGTCATGGGCGAAGGCCAGTAATAGCTGAGCCCAAAGCAAATTTAAGCTCTCTCGAAGCTAAGGCTGGAGCTTTCGTTAATGTTTCATGCTGCCTCTTATTTTTTGTAATTTCTGTGTTGCCTCTCTTAAGTACAAATGAAAGCCTCGAAGTCACAACATTGCTCCTGTCTGACCAAACAACCAGAAGTACTGAAAGTGTCATGAGGAACCAGAGTTTCACAGGGCATTGTTGCCTGGCTTTTTGTACAAGAGCAATTCCTGAAATGCTGATCATTTCTGAAATGCAGCTCAGTGTTTTGCTACTCATATGAACAGGGCAGTAGCTCCAAATGAGAAGAGATTTCCCCATCATGCCTGCAAAATAAGGCACAGTAGTGGGACAGAAAATGAAACAATTACTATATTGAGTCTAAAAAGTATCTTTAAGATTATTCTTTAAAATTGATATGCTATGCTTTAATAGGGGTTTGGGATCTATTTTAATATCACAAGATAACTGTGAAGATTCTTGGGGCATACAGGAAGGTTATTCCAGAAGAAGGTGAGATGTGGTTTTACAGCAGTCATACTAAACTGATTGGACACTTGAGACTGAATATGCTCAATCCAGTATAGGAACATCTTTTCTGGTTTGGTGTATTTCGTTGAAGAAACCAAGCAACCAGTAGTCTTTTTTTTTTTTTTTTTTTACCAGAAAAAGGGAAACGAGACAATTTGCACCATACACATGCAGTTATACATATAATAGTGGTTCATCTTTCCAAAACAAAGAATATCCAAGTGTCAGACATCATTTATCACTTTAATAAGTATTTTGAAGTACTTCTTAAAATTCGCGGGAAGTTATTACAAATAAGCCCCTAGGTATCACTTTGCATAATGAAGTGGGGTGCTCTGTTATCTCTAGTGCATTCTCTCAAATAGAGGTCAGGATACACAGACTAAGACCCAGATCCATCATATTTGCTCTTAAGCTTTAGACCTCAGTATCTTTAGGGTTCACTGATCATACTTTGTGGCCAGGCAGTTAAGAAAATACTGAATGCCTGGGGCTATTTTAAAATAGCTGTATCTAAGTACTGACTGTATGAGCTATCTTACTCTTTCACAAAAATTGTTTCTTCGTTCTTCTCAGCCATAAAAGACCTCAGATTAAAGACTATGACTCTCTATCAGATGCAATCCATTTTGCTGTAGCTATTTGCTTGTCAGATTTATTTGTAGCAGTATCTCATACCAGGCAACTTGTACAACTGCATCTTCTTACAGGAGCATTTCAGGAGAGCATGATGAATCTTCATGACAATTTATAAGGGACAAAGTAGCTCTTTGTGGGAGCACCTTGTAAGAGTACGACTTGTATATTGTTTCACTGAAGGATTTGATTTGGATTTTGTCTCTCCGTTCCCTATTTGTAATGCGGTTTCTTGTCATAAAGTTATGGAAACCTGAACTTACTTAGACTGGAATTATTTCAGGTTTCTAGATTTGAAACCTAATTTATTAGTGAAGGAAATATCAAAAACCAAATTGGTAATAATATCAGTTTTGGAAAAGTATACTTAGTATCACTGGATTTTCAAAGGGTTGAGCTCTGTTGAAATTTGGGCCAAAGTATTTGCTACCAAAATGCTTGCAAATTGCATTTATGAAGTAGCCCACTATCAACTATTTCCAGTCTGATGTCCAGTGTTTCATCCTTCACCTTAGCTAACCAGGAATACTCTGTACACCTTTGGCCATGTGACAAATTTTGTCTTTATCACCAGTTTTTAGATATGAAGAGACTTGAGTGCAAGAAGTACATTGGATTTACATTCCTATTCTAAAGTTAGTTACTACAGGAATTCCTAGTCCACATTTTACCTGCTTTCACTGAGGGTTCAGCATGACTGTAGAGGTGTTCTCCCACTGTGGTGTGGCAGAACTAAATAGTGGACACTATTTAGGGACTGAACTAATTCATGACATGAAAATTGAAGCAAACATTTGTATTCCCTGAATTCCTAGCTCGAAAATTACTTGGAACCGTGAAGTGTAGTATTTGTCTATGCTGCACAAAGCATTTCTGTTTTACAGTTCTCCAAATTAGCTCGAATATCAAAATCATGGTATTTGGTAGCAGCTTTGATAAAACAGATTAGCCTGCTAGTGACACCATGCTGACTTAACTGTGCTACTTTTGTGCCTACACCACAATCTTCTGCAAGGCATAGGTACGTTCATAGTCCTATTGAAATGAGGTAAGACTTCCCAGGGTCTTGCACTAAATAGTGCTTTTAACTGCATACTGCATGCTATAACAAACCACCATTAGTTCAGCAATGAAACTACTGTCAGTTCAAATGTACAGCACCAGTCCTGACCTCTGCTTCCATGTTCCAAGATCGCTGGGACTGAATGACACAAGTTGTGACCAAATCTACAGGGGTCAGCCTATCCTGATGAGTGCCGCCCAGCTAATTTATCAACAGTTCAGATTGTGACAATGCAGACACTTTAGTCTGTTTTTCTTTTTCCTAACAAATACCATTTTCATCTGAATCTTGAATACAAAAAGTGCTGAAAATTATTCACATCCATTATATGCAGTGCCTTCTAAATAAGCAGTCTCTAGAGAGACACTTCTAACGTGATTTTTACTCTGACTAGCAATTCTGCTAAAAGGTACAGTGCAAGAAGGAAACCAGATTAATTAAAACTGTTTCCAAGTAAAGCAGGAATGGGAAATAGGTAAGGCATAATTATGAATAATAGAATTGCCATTTCCTACCCTACAATGAGCAGCAATACAAATCATTAGCATGAACTGGCAGGACCTGTGCTTTGCAATTTTTTCCTGGGTACAGATGAGGCAAGGAGATACTGAGTAACCTGTTAATGGCACCATGGTTTTCTTACTGGACTTGTACCAATTCTGAGCTCAACTTGAAAGCCTCCCCTATTATTTTTCTACTGCACTGCTTCCGCAAAACACCCCTAGTATTCTCTGTGGACTTTACTATGCACTGTTAAACTCCATGGAAACCTTACTGATAACAGCTAAGGTACTGGGGCTCGTAATTTATAACCTGTGCTACTAAACTAGGATGGTTTGTACTATGTCCAAACAAGGCAATGGCAATGAGGTTTTTTACCATGAAGGGCTCCCCAAGCTTTACAATCAGTGGTTGCCTTATCCCATTATAAAGGTTGTGGGTTTACTACTTTCAAAAATCCCTGAAACATTAAGAAGTGGAATAAAAAACACATGGTCATGGCTATTGGATCTTATGCTAATGTCATTATTTGTAAGACTGTGAAAAATCATATTCTTGAAGTAGCAGCCTGTGGTGGTAGAAAAAAAAAAATGCAGTGTGAGCTCTTAAGTGGGTTGCAGAAGCACCCAAAGGCATGTGCATCCAGTGTTGAGAACCCAGGAGCAATTTTGACCTTTCTACCTGGAACTGGCTATTTCTTCAGTAATGTATTTCCCTCTTGCTGTTCAGGTTTTTTATATAAAAGGAATTCTTTGGTCACACCAGCAAACATTAGTTACTATAGAAATGCATAACTGTTTACAGGTGCTATACTGAATTAAGCTTGCTTCCTGGGACTAACAAGTTGGTTGCATTTATCTATTATGGACAAAATAGCCTACAGCATGAAGGGGAATAGGGGACATGCAGGTTAGAGGGGACAGGGTGCCTTGAAGCTATCCGTCTGCTTTTTCTTTAAAGACAATGTCTTGTCAGCTGCAGTGTCTTATACAATTCAATATGAAACTTCAGCTATAAGCTCTCCTGAAATGCAAGCATTGTACTCGTTTATCTGTACATAGGAAGGAAAGAGCACAGAGCTTCCTAATATGTATGTTTGCATCTGTTCTCTCTTCCACTCCCAAGGAGAGTATGTACATATGTACATATATATGTATATGCCACTTTTCATGCCACATAGAATTGCTGTTCATACAGGACCCTGCCCTTCTATGTACTTCTGAGAGGACACACTGTTCAGAAAGGTCTTCCAAACATATTATTACAAACTATGTTATAATAGAAGTGTATCTTCTTGATATTCAGAACATATTTAATAACATGTTAGGGTTACATTTTAAAGCCCAACATCTGTTTCAAAGGCTTCAGGAGTCCACATTTGATACTGCAATGCAGTTGCTTTCCAACATGAGCATAAGATAAAGGACATGGAAGAGTCATTTCTGTCTGCCAAACAATACAGATTGCTTTTCTATACTCACCTATTCCATGATACATTTTGGCTTTAATAACAGTTTCCTATTATCATATTAAAAAAAAATTGTAAGTTTTTATGCAGTCATTTTTCTAAGTTCTTTGGGCAAAACTCCCTATTGCTTGGTTGGCGAAGCCATCACTTTTTACAACACTGTGTGAGTTTAATGTGTTAGATATATGTTGAAAAATCTGCAGTCCAACAATGTATGATTCTAGCGCAGTAATTTTGTAAACAAATTTTTCATAGTTTTAATTTGATATTTTTTTTAATTAATATCTTTGCTCCACAGGATCTATTTCTTTTAAATAGTATGAAACTGAGGATCGGGTCCTGCAAAGAAGTTAATCGAGTATTTCATTTTTGTACACTGAGTTGTGACAGAGAGCTGTTATCAGTCTGTACATGCCCCATTAAATAATATTTAGCAAAAAAGTAAGCATATGTGAGCAAGAAAAAGCATGTCCTCCAGGATTTAAATACTCTTAACTGATTTATATACTTGACTTCATTGTACAAGGTCGCCTCATCACTGAATTCCTTTTTAAATATAAGTCTACAATGGTACATTGTATTTGAAGAAGCTTACTGAAATAACTATACCTGTGCAGACACCTTGACTGAGTTTAGACAGTTGAGCTGATCAATTCATGTTCACAGTACATCTCTTCTACCTGGCAATTGAACTCAGTTTTATCAACATAACTAATAGACAAACCACAAGGCCAGATGTTGCTTTTCAGGCAAGCAGGCAAAAAGCAAGATCTCACATAATCTACTCTGATTGTTTGCTATGTCACATTTATTCATGCATGCCAAGAGGCAGAGGTCTGGTTTTGATGCTTCCTCTTTCTGAGAAATCAGTTTGGAATTGGGGACTTCCCCCACTGTTTCTGTTACCTGCTGGTTTCTAACTCTGGCATGTTTCCTTAGCCTTATTTATCATTCAGCCTATTCCTACCTATGAAACACTTCAGAGCATGAGCTGGGAAAGCTTTGTAAGAATACTTTGATATTGCTTCTTTCAGAGTGAGGACTTTGCTTTGTAACCAGCTAAGTAGGTGTCTACTTCTGAAAGGACAGTTTCCCACCTTGCAAAACTGGGCAGCTCACAGAATAAGAATGTAAACTGTTAAGTTTGAGATTTAAGGGTTTTAAGAGCTGAAGTTTTAAGTTTTGATCCTGCATTGCTTGTTCTGTCAGCCACACAATGACACCATCAAAGTGAGAAGCTTAGCTCCTGGTGATCCGCAGAGTCGCATGTTTACTGTGCTCAGTATTGCTCCAAGAATATAATAGCTACATGCCCACTCCCACCCATGCATAAAAATAAAATGTAGTATCTAAGAAGTAGAACAAATGTTACTAGAGTTTTGGTATTTAAATCAATCTTTTAAAAGTTACTTGTTTGATATAAAAAGTAAACTTAAGGTATTTATTTGAAGAAATTCATTTTTCAAAGAACAAACTGCCATAATTTGTTAGACAATCAAATTCAATAATTTCCTTCTTTCTTAGTTTAGATAGACCAACAAAGTTATCTGAGTGTGACAGGAAAAAAGGTGAGGGGATTTTGATCCATAGAAACAACAGTAAAACTCCTGTAACGCAACAGTTGATGCATGTTTAATTTTCTCTTCCTCCCTCCCCCCTTCCTCTCCTCAGGTTAGGACTTTTCCATTACCAAACTGCCAGTAATCACGGAAATGCAACAGTGCCATCTCTAGGACAGATTCCATATCCCCTTCATTAAAAGATACATCAAGAGACTTCAGTAAAAGAGACGGGGGATGCATGTGAATTCACCCTGAGACTTTTACAGAAAGTAAGATGATTGCAAAAAAAAAGGCTCATGCGTTTGGTTTGGTTTTTTTTTTCTCCACTTGTTCTGAAGCCTGATGAAAGTGTTCAAAGTTTCATCTGAGCTTGGCTTCCCAGACCTCTTAGTCTTTGTAAGCCCTTTGCATTCCGTGGGTGTTTTCAATCAGTAAGAACAGACCTGCAGCTTTCAGAGCAAATCCTTCCAAGTGTTTCAGAATGCAGCCATGGATGACAGTGAACCGGATGCCCAGGCTTATTTTTTCATATTCAGATACAACTAAACCACTGCCAATATTGTTGGACTGACACTATCATACATCCTTCACATCCCAGCTCTATCCTTCACTGGTTTCTTTAGATTTCCCACCCCATCATTTTTCTTTGTTTAATTAGCAAATCAAAATGTTTGCGTTACAATACCAAAGCACTTGATCAGTTCTGTTTGAAATCTTTCAGTTCATTTTCTTCTAGTATATTTTTACTTTTCCTTGGTATTTGATAAACTGTCATAGAAAATAAGTCAAATTTTCCAAAACAAAATTCAGTTAGGATAATTTTTATTAAGTATGTTGCAAAAAGTATATAATTTGGAAATTTAGATATGAAACAAAATTTATTGCATAAAAAAAGAACCCATAACTCTACATTTCTTAAGCATTCTGTGGATGGAAATACCTGCACTAATTCTCTATTAGGTTCACATTTTCTATTTTCTACAGTGTACACATTATTTCAGAACTTCTGACACAGATTTGTAACATTCTGTTGCTAATTATCCATTTGTGTTCTCAAGTACACTCTTGAAATGCCCCACGATATGCTTCATTTAGAAATTGTGTAGATTTCTGGTTCTAGGTGGCCACTCTCTTTAAATTCAATTATCGTGGTACTAAAGTCCACATTTGCTGTGGATGCTACAAGAATGAAGGATGGTTGTCCCTCTTCTATTCATCCTATCAGATGCAGTATCACCTGCATTGCACATTAAAAAACTTACTCACTTGAAAATACAAATGTTATGTGCTTGCCAAAATGAGAAGAATTTGCATCTAGGAGCTTTTCCCCAAGAGAAGGTAAATAATATGTTTAACCTCTATGTAATGTATTTGGGAAGAAACAAACTTCGAGCAAATTATATTTGAGGAAGGTAATTTCTTACATATCTCTGTGTCTGAAGAAGTTTCTCCTGGCAGGTTTGCAGAAAGAATGTTGTGCCAAATGAACTCCTCTTCTGGAATTCCTCTTTTACCTGAGCTAACCTACATCCAAGAATAATATGTATTCCTTACAGGACATAATACTGTTGGTTTTATTTCAAGGAAGTTCATGAGAGGATGGTTAATGAAATGAGTGGTGTCTTGGTGATTGTATAGAAAGAGTATGAAGTAAGTCAATCGAATAAGAGTCAGAAGTTGAGGCCAAACAACTATTTCATAGATTCTCTTAAGCTGCAAAATGTCTTAGGATACAGTGAACTAGAAGTGTTGTTATGCGACATCTTGCCATAGTCTTCATATATACAAAAAGATGCTTCTCAGTCACTACAATTTTCATTTCAAGTCTTGCCAAAGCGACATTTGCTGCTTCTCCTGTTTACAGAAAACTCTGCTAATTTGTTTGAAGAGTAAATATTCCAAAAAGTTATATACATTTCTTATACAATACATGGTATGTTGAGCTTTCACACAAAACATGGAAAATTTGAGAGCCAAAAGCCTTCCTATTTAAAAGCAAACGCTCCTATAGTCTGCCTGCCTTCTCTTTAAACATTTTTTATTTTAAGAAAGAAACAATCTTGATCATCTCAGCTCATCAGGCCATTGTAGTCATTTCCCAGTTAAACAGAGCACTCTGCAAGGACTATGGAATATTCTTGTAGCCTTCCTTCTCTTGGAAATAAGAAAAGAAGGGTTTGGTTCTGCTTCATCTAACTTTCTCCAGCCCTCAGAAAAATAAAGAACAGTGTTTTTTCATCAAATCCTCCATTTCTTCTTCTTCCTTTTATTATCCTTCTCGTCAGAGAAAAAACATTCTATTTTCTTCCATCAGGTAGGACCAAAGAAGACCACTTTAGTCTTCATTTACTATCTTTTATGTCAAGTTTTGGGGTCACAGTCCCTTCTCCTTACTTTTTAATTTCTTTCTTTGCCATTCAATACAAAAGAAATGCAATTTGCTCCTGGTCAATACCTGTGTCAGGTTATTGGATCATAGAGTTAATTCACCTCTGTGCCACCACTCAAGTTCCATCTAGTTCTGCCCCTATCAAGTGATGCCCTTCATTGACTCACCTCTTGTTTAAAAATGCCATAAATGAAAGAAAAGGCAGAAGAACATCTTTTTCTTCTACCTGAGCTGAAGGAGCTGGGGAAAGAGCTTATGCAGCCCTTTTTCCATTCTGAATAACACTGGTAGAATCCCAATGAGGATTCTCATCTTTTCTTCTTTCCCCCTGATTCTCCTTTTAATTTAGTATTATTTTTGTTGTACAGATTTCCTGGTTTCTGATATGCTGACCACAACTATGTGCAACAGGGTGACACTACGCCGACACATTCTGTCTTATACCTTTAGCTAAACCTTAACACAGGTCCTATAGTTTATTGTGGACATAGAAAACTTGGAGGACTTATGGGTATTAGAGAAGGACAAGGTTGATTTCCTCTGTCTGGAGGATTGCGTTAATATTTTCTGCCAGTAAAAGATTCCATTGTTGTGAACACGGAAGTGCAGTAATGAGCTCAATAAAGCAGAATTATTCTATGCTGCCTTAATATATTAGAATCACTGCTAACTACCTTTTTATTTGGGCTATATGCTGACAAGATGTATCCACAAAATGGATGAGTTAATTGGTCCTTCTAATTGTTTTATTTCTGTAATGGAATTCTTTCCAGGTTTCACCACTCTTTTATGGCTTTTTGTGATGCTGACTCAGGTATGTCTTTTGTAGTCTCATGGTTGGTCTCTGCCTACACTCTAGTATTTTTCTAAGCTGACAGTCCTGTTTCTGTTGTGATACTTTGTCTATTCATTTCAAATGTTTCTGCACATCTGTCCCCTTATTTTTTCTCCATCTTTTACTCCACTCTAAGTGCTCATTCTTGGTTACATACTGTATTTTCGTATGCATCACCACGATTAGTGATGCATACAAGAGCATGAGCAGTCATGTTGTATCTGAAGAAAACATTTATATCTGTTATTGATGGCAAAATGTTACTTGGACAGCTCTCCAAATACTTACATGCATGCTTAAATGCCATGAGAACTTTATTTTTTCTGTTAGTTGACATCAGTGGAGCTGTTCAGGGTAATAAAGTCACATGTGATTACAGGTTAGGAGCTAATGAAATAACAGGGTCTGTGGCTATGCAGAGGGATTCAGGTAGTGAGCTCTGCACAGTCTGGCAAGTGTCAAGTTTGCCTATATGACAATCTGTGTGAAACCATAGACTGGACCATAGCAGAATGAATTTCCTCCTTCACTGGCTATATGGATCCTTGTAAGTATTTGGTGGATGTATTGGTGTATTTTTTTCCTGGAACATTTGCAGGGGCTGGACCAAGGGACATTCCCTTCCAGGAAAGATCCCAATTCTGTGGAAAAGTACCCTTATCCTATTCCATTCTGTCTAGCGCTTTTTTCAGTAGTGCTAAATGAATACAGAAGAAATGTACAATTTTCATACACCTGAATAGTACTGATTTACAATTCATTTGTAGTAATGAAAAACCACAACAGAACAATGAAAAAAATGGTCCTCATCTTTTAAAGCCCTCTGTAATCATCCCTCTGAAGTCATATGTGGTGTACATACTATGCAGTGCTCTGCTGTGTGTCTGTCTTGCTTGTAAGCCAACATGTTGTTGAATGATGGGTCATAAAATTCCCAAAAAAGGTAACAAACATATCTCAGACATCTCTCTGTTCTTAGTCTAGCTAAAACTGTGTAATAGGCATGATTTACAACACTTTGTACAATCTGTGCAGATTAGGAAGAGGGATCTCCATAATTATATACGCTTGCTGTTATTTAAATATTTACCAACATTAAACACCAAAGGGGCTGTGCAAATGATCCAGGGGATTCATATTGTTCTAAGCTAATATCCGTTGTACAATATTATGCAAATTACATAAACTTTATTTTGTTGCTTCTGCTCTGAGCAGCGTATCCCAAGGCAGCTATTCACTAAGTTGAAACAGATAAAGTTTTAATAATAAATAGTGATGATGAATAAGTCAGAAAGTTTATGTAATGCTAATGTACTTGTTGGCCCCAGGGTAGTTTATTAGATAAACAAGCAACATTTTATAAGTTGCCTGCACATAAGTTGCTTTTGTTTTCCAGGAAATGTTTATATGATAAATTATTTCAAAACATTAGGTGTTAACGAACGAATTGTGTTCACTTTCAGTTTACAGCAATGTTCCTCAGAGTTCAGATTTAAACTGTCAACTTCTATGTTTGTTTTGCTCTATCAAAATAATGGTAGCATGAGAAATTAATTTGCTACTGGATAAGGGACCAACTCATTTGGCTCTTTGATGAAGAATTCTTAAGCCAAAAAATAGAACTGCAGCTCTTTTCATTAGTATTCAGGGCATTTTTAGGACTTAAGATCTTAGAATGAGAATCAGATAAAGTAGTCCAAGGAATACAGGAGTTGCAGTATAGACATATTATACTTTAGACCACTTGACAGTCTTAACCTCTAGTAGATCCACTGAAAAGCATTTGCAAGATGGGGAAAGAAGTCCTGCTAAATTAAAAAGGAGTGAAACAGAAGGTTATTTAACCAGTGTGTTGTAGTGAACAACTAGCCAAATGTATTAATGACTCTTTCTGCTCTGTGTGGTATGTTCTTGACCCATATAGGGCTCTCTTTTTCTAAAGCACATTTTGAACATCTGCATTCTAGCTATGTTGAAAATCCCCCTGATGATACATCAGCTCTTAACAAACACAAAGCACCATCATTTGGATCCTTGCTGGATTTTCTTTTTTTTAATGTAAATAACAAAGCAACTTTATACCCTTGCACTGAAAGAACAGATGGTGCACTGGTGAGAAGGATCCCACATTACATTTTCTTAGATTTTGCAGCAGTGGTCTATAGTCTGTCTAGTTATTGCTGGGCTGCTATGAAACAGGTATGGAAACATTTATGACATGGGATGTGGCAGCAAGAGGTTTGGAAGAAAGGCTGGTTTTCTGTTTGTATTTGCTGTCTTATTAGATAGCATCAGCCACAAATTCCCATAATTTCTACCCTTCTTATGGGTGGATGGATTCTGAATAGCTACAAAATCATCAGGAATATAAAGTCTACGGAATTAGTGAGAAAAACAAAGAGATGGAAATTAGGTTTAACGGTTAGGATTTTGCACTTACAGGAGACAAGATTCCCATTTCTGTCTCTAGCAGTTTCCTACCACTAGTTAAATCATTTAAGTGCTAGTGGTGGGTTGTTTGTTTGTTTGTTTGGGGTGGTGGAGGTGGTGGTGGTGGTTGTGGTTCTGAAATATGTAAGAGAAATGACATTTTAATTTGAAAGAAAATTCTTTGGGCCTCATGCATAAGAAGCAACATAGAAAGCTCCTCCTTTTGGCTGTACATCAGCACACCTCTGCTCATATTTATTTCAGAATGAAGTACAAAAACATGCAAAACAGTTAAAGAAATACATGCATTACATTTTTAAAACTCAAAACCTGAACTTCATAGAGCGTGGGCAGTTTCAGAATGGTGAAAAGGACAGAGACAACTTTAACTAGCTATCCCCCAAAATTGCTTTGAACATTGAGATATTCGGTGCATGCACATACAGGATCCAACAAGCAGCCTGCTCTGCAACTATGGGAAGCTTCTTTCACTCACATCCTTGTTCTGCACTGAGGAGAAGCTCCCAGTAACTTAAACAGTTGAAGAACTTCATATGAGGTCTCTAGAATATCACCTGAGTGTTTGTCAAGTGCCTTTTTTCTGTTTGAATTTTCCACTTTAGTGGTTGTTGCTATGATACATGAAGCCCACTGGTAGCAGAATACAACGTGATTCATTTCATGGTCAGGGGATCCCATGACAAAGGCTTACCAGAGCAGGAAATTAGAAATATGCTGTTCCTGAAAGCCATAAGAATGCACTTAAATATATTTTAAAATGATTTACCCTTGCAAGAAAATAGAAATATTTTAGATAAAGAAAAGTCTGGCAAAAATATATCCAGTTGTACTTTTGATATGTGTTGTGGAAACCATCTTTCACCACACTTGTGCTGTAGATGAGCATTAAAAATTTCTTCTGAAAATGTTACATACCCAAATTATTTTAGTTCAGACCTTCTGGAAGCAAAGTATCTTGTCTGATGAAAACAGAAACTAATTACGCACTTCCCCCACATTCTTTCAACATTACTTTTTGTTGGTAAAAGACACTCATTCATCCATCTTCCACATCCTCCCAACTACATTACAATAGTCAATTACAGGCCTTTATTTCTAGAGTGAAGGGTCCATTAGTTTACAAATTTCTGCAGAACGGCTGAGCATACTAACTTTTGTTTTGACATTTGAGAAAAAGATATTCTTCAAGAGATAATGAACCAGATCCTCAACAGATATATGTCAGAATAATTGTTTGGCGTGACATGAGTGGAAAAGAGATGGAGGGGATGATATGACTTGGGTTATAAATTAAGGAAAACTGTATTTTTAATGAAACTGAAATGGAATTTAAAAGGTTAAACTGAAGCTAAATAATAAATGTGTGCCAGAACTAGCAAAAGATTACTCGAGAGATGGCCTTTCATAACATCAGAATGACTATAAACCAACTTAAATCTTCACCTCAGAATTTTTTCCAAAAATGCTTGCAGGTTTTAAAATATGGCCCCAATACTTGATTGCTGTTTTGTGACCCTGACCCTCTCCTTGTTAGATCACTAGTGATGCTATGTGTTTCGAATTTGGCCAGCACTGCAGTCCCAGGAAGCACAGTAGTTGGCTATGTCTAGAAGGGAGTTGACCTATTCCTGGCTTAAACCATAATTCTCATGGCATGTGAAGGTTATAATTTTACCAAGAAATAATTATGTAAAGTAAATATGTGTGCGTGTTCATATAGGCTTACATGTCCATGACCGGTGTGCTTACAGACACAAGAGGAAGACACTCCTTTAACAGCTAATTAATTCCACTGTCTTCCTGCAAACGAAGCTGCTTTTTTTAAATGTATAATATTCCAGTCTCTCTCAGTGAACTCAGTGGTGGGAGGGTATTTAGGCACATTATCTGAGTGCCAGCTTGCACAAGGCTGCTGAAGTCCACCAAAAAACAGGGAGTTTGCAATCCTCTTCAAAGGATTTACTCAGCACTCTATTGAAAGCAGAAAAGACTTGGGATTAGAATTCATATTGTTTTCACTAGTGAGATTCACTCTTGAAATAGCTGATAAAATATCAGCTATGCTGTATTAAGTGTAGTCTATAAATTGAATCAATCCCATACATAATTGCTCCCTTCTTTCAAACCAAACGAAACATGTACAACCCTCAACAGCCTGATGCGTGCCTTAAGGCTCTGTTTTAACAGCTTGCATATAATTTGCATTTAGCCAACATCAGCTATGACAATTTTTGCATTTGGAAATACCACAAGACAAATACACTGGCTAGAAGATTCAAGATAAATTAGCACATCTTACCAATGATACAGCAATCAAACCTGCATTATGTCACTAACCTGAATGCAGTACAAAAAAGACCATTTTTGCAGCATCTCAAGATAGACTCTTAAGCTACTGAAAAAATTCTTGTTTCCTAGAGTTGATATATATAGGGCAAAGAAGGTAACATAGTTTGAATTCTCACTTTGCTGCAGATTATTTCTGTTATCCTTGCAAATTGGAGGGGAGAGATGGGTGTGCATTCTCAGAGATACATAATCCACGCATCACCCCGGTTGTTCTCCTGCCCAGAACAGTGTGCAGGCAAAGAGGTAATGTTCTGAACTCATCTTTTTATTTCTTGCCTGGTAACCCATCCCTCTGCTCTTCCTGTTGAACTGCGACTCTCACCAGGGCTAGAAACTTAATTTCTGCATTTGCAGAAAAGAACATGAAAAATCCCAAAAGGGATCAACCATAAACTCCATTGGAAATCATGCAGCTGCGTAATAGTGACTTAGCAGCTAAAGAGCTACTGAAGATTTCAATGATTTTGTTTCTCTTAATTAATCTAAACATTAAATATAGAAAAATGTGTCCTTGCAAAGAGTTCTTCTGTGTTATCAGTGTGGTATCTTCTGCAGCTAAACTTAGTTATGTTCAGTAGTTTGTACAATGGTGGGATTTGTCAGTGGCAGCAGCATCTCATGGCTTGTGTTATTTACCCAAACTAGCAACTTTGGGGTTCAGTTCTGCATGGAAAATTAATCAAGACATCTCCTTCAGTTTCAATATATAGCGGACAACATCTTAGCCATATACCTTTTAAAAGTGTTTCATTACAGTTTCTTATCTTCAAATTATTCTGTTTCTTAAAAAGACTTTCTTTTCTCCTTGGGAAGTAGCATGTGAATTATTCCTGTTCCAATATTCATTCTTCTGCTAGCATGGTTTGCATGAAAACAAGCCTCAGTACTTGTAAAGTGATCGCTCTAGAAAATCCTGGAAGGGTCTGACAGTTATGTTCACTACCAATAGATCACCCATGAGTAGGTTAACATGAAAATTAGTTCATCACAAAATTATAATGTCATGGTGAAAACAATGTCCTTTTCTGCACAATAAACTTAGATCATATGGCTAATATGGAAAACGCAACCCACAGACAATCACTTGCAGAAATCTATATTACATATTAAACAACAAGAACTGCCTCCTTCTGGGCTATGTGTAAATAAATGATCACAGTATTTGGCTTCAAACAATCTTACTTTATAGAAGAGAAAATAAAAGCAGTGTAATGCTGACACACAAACCTTGCAAAATGCTCTTGGCTCAACTCAGATGCAGCCTTTTTACTATAAAACCAAAATAACTCAAAAAAAAATCATTAGCGGAGCACTGTTCCCTGGGGGCTAACAAAGGCTCTTAGGGCTCTGTGAATAATTGATTTTTATTTTGCTTCAGCTGCTATACCAAGGGAAAGAGGGATTCTGCTTGGATTGACCCTAAATAAACTTTTTTGGAATACTGAAATAAAAAAGTTTTACTTCTACCATGAGTATACGTTTAACACTGCTTGAGTCCAGATTTTTAATGCTTCAGTCTCCGCTCTAACTCCAGAGCTCATCATGTGCAAGATACTGACAAGTGGGCAAGAAGGGTGAAAAGCACCGTGTCAATAGTGTGTTAAAATGGTGAAGAGTGAGTCTAGGCAGGTAAATAGGAGGAGGTGACCTGTGAGATAACCTATAGATTTAGAGTGAGCTGCAAAGAGGAGCAGCATTGCAGCTTAATGTTTTACTATTATTTTCTGTAATTTGTTATTATTTTCATCTTTTGAAAAGTGTCAGTTACTTTAAAATAAGGTTGCTTTATATTTGAACATCATAGCAGTTTCTTATTTGTATTAACTTCCTAATGCTTCTGTATTGATCCTGGACCTGAGCTAATGCCGTGCTCTAACATACCAGCCACTAGGCTATTGTAGTTGCCAAAAGTGATGTTCTTTGAGTACTCAGACCTATACACACTTCAATGAACCTGGAGAAGTCAGTGCAACATTGGAGTGGAAAAGAGGACTGCAATTACATTATAGATTGATTTGCTATATAATTTTGAAGCCAATTCTGAATAGAGTTTACTCAGTTTATTATCTTAGGTACAAACTATGAAAAGGGGTATCAAATAGGTTCAGATGTGATTGATTTTCCCAAAATCCTCTACAGTCATCCCAAGTGACCCATTGCAATGGCAAGTTGTTTTCTAAGAGTACCTAAATAGCAGAAAGGATGGCATTAGCAGGGTATCTTCACTTACCATGTTTGCTTCTTGATAGAAAATTTAATCTGTTTCTTTTTACTAGATGATCAGAAATTTGTGGCCTTTGGTGTAGATTGTGAAAATGGCAATAACTATAACCACCTCTTTCAGAGGATTACATGTCCACGAGGCCATATTCTCATTTTGATGTTACTGGAACAAAGCAGCATTCTAGACAGAAAGTCCACCAGAGGGAGGTTAAGGTAGCATTGGTTTGGGGGCCAGCATGGCATGCTTTGATTGATCACATACACATTGCAGCTTCTACCTGCAAGGCTCTTATGTCCCCAGTAGAGAGAGAAAACCTTTTTATCCTTCAAAGTGTTACCCTTCTAAAAAAGTGACTCTGTAGGGAAAACTCTACCTTCTTGTTTGAGGAGTTCAGAATCTAGCTTAAAGGCGAAACATATATGTCCCTCCTTTTTAACACAAGGTTTAAGAGAATACTAAATGGAAAAAGTCAAACTTGTGAGCCGACAGAGAAAGCCAGATTATCAAGCTGGCCTGGTTTGATCTGAGTCATAAAAATGACACTTGAGAATGACTTCCTGATCATTGTCTTGCAGTGTTTACCTAAGGATATTGGCATATTTTTGGAATTAAGAATTAATATCAATCTTATTATGTGATTTTACAGTAGTTTTTCCATCTCCCTTTCTTCTTTTCTTACTCCATCTCTCCCTCCCACTCTTCATGCCTCCCACTGTTGGCTCTCTTATAATCCCTATAACTTCTGTGACACTCCTTCTCCCTCTAGATCAAAAGAGGATCCTCAGTATTCTTCCCAAGCCTCACAGAATACATCCTATTGTGTGCCTAGATGATTCCTGTCCAAAGTTACCATATGTCATTTGCATGTTCATATGCCCTTGATAATATGCGTATTTATTGCTTGCTGGGAAGCACTATCACAGTGGTTTTCAACTTTTAACAGCATTCCAAAACCATGTGAAGCCAGAATGCTCTTATCACTACTGAAAGGCTCTTTTCATGCTGTGACATTCATTCTTAAACCTCTCTGTGCAGTGTGTCCTGTAGGGCTTGTCACTGCTTCACCTTGTAGTGGTTTGCAGGCACTGCCCCTCTCCGTTTCTGCCATGGGCAGAAAGCATAAAGGTGGGAATTTTCATGCACAGTACTCAATATTTGTGGGTTTGACACAGAGAAGATGAAAAATCTTACCAATGCTTATTTATTTTGGCAGGGAGAGAAGACTTCTCAGGCTGTAAGAGGAAAACAGAACACAAGATCAGCAATTGTCTCATTATAGATATGTCAATATCCACACTAAAATTCCTTTCAGGGTTATTTGTAGTCTGGTGTTTTACATAGCAGATAAAGCTTTCCTGAGGACTCACCTGTGGTGTTAAAGGGAAATTTTCACATGTCCAGGTAGTAAGCCACAGTGATCACTTACATGAATATTGCATATTGTTGCTTTTCATTAACTCTGAGTATTACTTAAAGATTCTCCTAGAGAAAACACTGTTACTTTATGATGTTCTTCCTTACTTCCCCACTCACTTTCACCTTTCTCTTTTGTACAGAGAAATGGCTGAGGAAAATAATTGTACTTGTTGGCTTATTCCACATCCCTTGCACAAAGGAAAGAACTTCTTAGAAGTTGTATATAAAACCATCATTTTTCTTCCTTTATAAGGCTTAACTTGAGCAAACTGGAATTATATGTAAAATAGAAAAGCAAATAAACTGGAGGACATGGAAATAGAAACAGAAAATTTAGACCAGAGTCTAATCTTGTAAACTGCCATTCTTTTTTTTTTTTCCAGCTAGCTCGAAGTAAATGTTATAGCATTCATGTGGCTGCCAAAGAAAAGTAAATGTCAAGTGAGAGTGGAGAAAAGAGCAAGACAAAGGCAAAAAAAAGGCTTTCAGGGATGTCTGCCACAGGATCCTCTCCCAAGTTGCATTGGTACCACCACAGATTTTTTCCCATGCTTTACAGCACTGTTTGGGAACCATTACTTTTTAATCTACTTCCATTTCTGCAGTAACCTGAAGTGAGATTCTTCTAATAACTTTGGGTTTGTGGTTTTTAGTAGAATTGTTTGATAATACATAGTATTTTAAAACAATAAGATTTTAGAATGAATAAGTCAGCAATGCCTTCAGGATTTTTTAACCATTCTTTCCAAAGTTCATGCTTTTTCACTACAGACACCCACTCCAGGTCTCAGTGACACAGCATCTGAGATCTATACTCCCATCTGTCATCTCTTGCAAGTCATAATGCATTGGCCCAGGTCATGTCTACCTTGCTTGGAACTTAGTACAATCACAGTGAAATTCTTGATACCTCATCTGTACATATAATAAGAATTCAAAATACGAGCTAACGTGCAGATAGCTAATAAGCATAGGCTTCTGCTTTTTCTTATTGAACAGCAGTTTTACACTTTCCTGGAACTTTGTCATGTGTCTGTTTCTATTTATTTTAGCCACTGTTTAGATCCACTGTTCTATTGGACATAGATGTTTTTAATACAGTTGTACAGCAACCAGTGTAATAATGTTCTAGCTCATCAGAAGGTCTTTACCCTGGCAGAGTGTGGGTTGTTAAACAATATTTCCATCAACCCCAGGTGTGCATCTCTTTCTGTCCCCTTGAAACCCGAATTTTCCTTTTCACTTCCCAGACTCCAGCATCCACAGCAGGAACTGAGCATCAGCTACTCCTAATTTCTGGATTTATTTTTCATTCAGCTGGTATAAAGTTTTGTACGGTGGCCTTTCCATGTCATAAATATTAAATGTTAATGTGCAAGCTCCATCTGGAAGACTCTTCGTTCTTGAATTCTCAGCTCTGTTTCCTCACATAACAACAAATAACAGAGACCATTAAATTAGAAGATTTTTATTTAGGAACACTGAAAATGTAACCTAGAGTAGACAACATATGCAAAAAAATGAAGGAGTAACGTTTTATTGACCAGTTTTTCTTTATTGCTGTTTATCTATGAAGAAAAGAGAAGATAAAATCATTACAGTAGTAAAACAGCAACCATACAAAGTATACTGCTGCAACAAAATTTACTTTTTTTGTGTGCTTAAACTATAATAAGGAAAATACGCATACAAAACATTTCCTACTAACTTCTCCAGTGTTGCTTACTGTAATATGGAGCTTTCAATTTCTTGTGGTCCTATTTGACAGTAATTATTCCCCTTAGAATGCTCCATTATGCTCAGTTTTCTTTGCATGTGTATGTGCTTGCATGTGTGAGAGAGATGTAAAGTCTGTTGTTGTTCACGGTAAATTTTATTCAGACTCAACAGCATCAATTTATAATCACTCACATTTACAGAATGCCTTTCATTCTCATCCAGATGTGCTTTTCAGACTTCTATATAAAGAAATGTAGAATGCAGACAACTTCATGTGGATTGTTGTGCGATTTGATAGTGTTCAGCACTGTTACACATGTGATTTCAAACTAGGAGTATCCAGTAGCAATGTCATTGTATGTTTGTTAGATGGATATAGCAGCTCATAATTTCCAAAGTAATGCCTTTCTAATAGAAGTACTAATATGTCTTAGTGGCAATGGCACTGAAGATGTGACTTCATAGCAGGGGCTGAACTCCTACAACTCACTGCCAGGAAAAGCACAAACCTCACTAATCATAGTTTTTTGTTCCTAATCACAGACTTTAGCAGTGGTTCCTTTATATTGGCTGGGATGCCCATCTAACACTTTGGTAGCCAACCATGTTCACTGAGTTAATCCAGGAAATCAATCCAAAAGTTAAAAAACAGGTAGTATAATTTTCTGGTGGTTAGGTGAACTGAGTTAACTTGTTAAAGGTCACTGAAGGACCGCAGCCAGGTCAACATGAGCCTGATTGTGTTGCTAGGAGCCAGGAGAGGGGAAGCACCACCTTCTACATGTCAGGAACAGAGAACTGCTAGATTGTCCTGGTTTGTCAATCTGCCTGGAACATTACCTGCAGCAAGGTCTGCTTTTTAGCACCTGGTTCAAAAATTGGAGAGTCCCATTCCTATCTGAACTGCTTCCTACAGCACACTTGTCTTTTTCTCATGAGCCTCAGGTAGACAGATTGATTTTGCTCTCCTTTGGCAGCAAGATCTTCTCTAAGTTCACAGTGAATGCTGAGCCACAGCTGCAATCTAACCATATAACATGGTGTTTCAGTCCACTAGTCATAACTACAAAAATCCAAGTATCCCACTCCAAGAATGCTAGGGCAGCCTTCCAGGACCAGCATGGCTAGGCACCAGCAGATGAAAAGGAATGTACTTTGTGACTATGAAAAAGTAATATTTATCCTATTTTTGTTTCTCTTGTAAAATAAAGATATTTTAAGGGAGAAAACTGTTACTCTGATGTAGATTTATCATTCATCTTTGTAAAAATTTAGTCATTCTGAAGCTATTGTATGAAATTAATGATATCCTAATAGCCATATCTAGCTGACAAGTTTTCTAAACTCTTCCTAATACAAGATCAGATACTCATATAAGCAGACAGCCATGGAAATTAATGGTAATATTAATAGTACTAGTGGTAAAAAGGACTTTTCTCAGACCCAAAAGGCTGAGACCTGATCATATTCTGAACATGAACAGCATTTATTTTTTTGTATTGGGAAGGGCTCAGGAGACATGAAAAGCAATATTGTGTCTTTACAGTTTATAAAATTATTGTCACTTTAGAGGACTTCTTCAAGTCATCTTTCAGAATATTTGAACATATGTCATATACAGGCATATAAATTGAAAACAATGGGGATAGATATAGGCATGTGTCAGATGTGGTAACTGCTTTGTTGTAGAACCTAGCCCTACCACTGATTGTATTTTTAATTCATATATTCTTCATCTATTGTAAGTTGCATTTAGAAGCAGAATTTATGAGTTTGGGTTGGGTTTTTTTTCCCGTTACTTTAAGTCATTCTCTTCACTTTCACAGAAATGAAGGCAAATAGAAAGCAGCTCCTCCTCCTTTGCCAGTGGATCGCTTAAGAGGGGCTCACATTGTTTTTTCTAAATATTTTCTGTAGTTCCTTGGACCAGATGTTAGTTTCAACATACATCACAGTTCCTTTAAGCACGGCACATCACTGTTGCAAACCACAGTGCACCCATCAAGCTGATATTTACCTGAAGGCCTTTGAATAGATTTTGTCAAGATCAAAAGTAATTACTTTGTAAAGTTCACTTCCCACCCTGCATCTTTTTTCTGCTGAATAAATATTGCAAGAGGATGAAATATGGACAGGTTGTTTACATCCATCACTTTTAAATATTAGTGCTAGGCTTATGCAGCTCATTGTTGTATTAAAATCATTTGGATACATTATTCCAAGCTGAATAACAGAGTATTTCAGATAAAGAACTAAACGAGACTCTCTTTGTCATTTTGTATTGAATAAAGCAAAGGGAAGGGACTGTCTATTAATTTTATGGCTAATGTATCTTCCCTCTAAATGGCTACACTTTTAAAACATTTTTGTTAACAAATATTATTAAAGCACATATCTGATTTAAAAACCTATTATGCCTTATTAAAGTAAATATATTAAATTACCTACAAGGATACATATCAATTCCTCATTTCTTTCAAGTAATAGCTATTTTAAGATTACATTTACTTTCCATTTAAAGACTGCTCGGGATGTAACTTTCCTCCAAATTTTTGGTGATCATTTCATTCTTTAAGACACATGAAGGTATCAATGAGCAGTTTCCAGTGAAGTTTTCTTCATGTCATGCTCTGGCAAAGCAGAAAGAGAGGATTTGGAAAGTGTAATGCCAGCCATTTTTGTCTGGATCATCCCATTTCAGTTTCAAGAATCAAAGTGGTAACGGCCATGCAGTGACATGGTTGGAAGGTTCAAACATCTACCTGCTTTAGGTTTGTTTTTTTTTTTTTGCATGCAGACTTTCAGCATACTGTTGACAGTTTGTTTTCACTTTGACATCTAGATGAACATATCTTAGCAACACTGAGCCTTTGTCCTTTCTTTCTCTTGCCTCCAAGTTAGACATTAGTGTCTAAAATAAGAGTGCTATCAGTTGAGGATCAGAGGTTATTTTATGTAAGAGCTTGCTTCATAAACAGTGGCAAAGATGATTTTCAAAAACCCCAAATCATGGAGGAGTTTGCACATGTTCTATCTTATAACAAAAGGTTCATCCATGACATTTGTTAATCCAGGTTGGTGTGACAAATTCAAAGTGTTTGAAAAGTCTCTCAGGACTCTTCTTTCAAGTGTGTTTTGCTCTCTTTTTCATTAAAGAACTAGGCTCCTGTTTGAAGATGAATTCTCAGCTGGAAAGTTGCTTTTAGTTTTAAATGGAGAATTGACAGATTTTCTTTAATTTGCTTTTGGCTGCAGTCCATCCTTGTCTATCAACCTTTCCAGAACTCCATTTTCCTCCACTCTTATCCTTTTCTTTTTAAAGACAAGGGTTTAAAATGAAATAAATAAAGTGTAACATTCAGGAAAGGGCAGATTAATGTGAGTTTTACAGCAAAAGGGAGAATTTTTAAATTGGACAGTGAAGAGTGCTAAGGAATAGTCTGTTAGAACAGCCTGTGCTTTCAGAGTCGAAATATCCTTAGGGAAATTAGGAGTCTTGCCATGTTTGATATCCATATCCAGAAATACAGTTTTGTCTGCACCAGCATTAATTAGTGATTTTGGGAATGCTTTCATTACACTGAATTTATCCATACCCAATAAGTGTTCAATTTGGGGAAATAAAACGCTGTGTGCATATTTTCTACTGAGTTGGGGAGGAACCAAAAAATATTACAGCCCTCACTGAATCTCCAATTCAAAGTAGGTTGGACCTGGTAGGTTGTAGTAAGGCTTTCCAAGAAACTAGACTGGGTAACAACAAACTTCCAAATGCATAGGAATTCAGATTGAGCTCTAAGTGCCTTAGTCTGTAATTTCTTGCAACTAATGGTGTGGACACAACAGTTATTAAATTGCCAGGAGAATCTGAATCTTTCTTCACCAAATTCTTTGCCCTTTGTTGTCTTTCTCTCTCCTACACAGTAAGCACTTCTACAGTGATTGAAAGGAACACAAAGCTAAAACTGCTAACTCCATCAATTTCTTTTCTTTATTGTTAAACTCTTCTGGAGTTTCTTAGATCATGCAGTTCTGGCTGAACTTCAGAGAGTTTTCTGTCTCAGTTGCCTCACTAACTGTGTATTCATTTATTACCTGTTTTGGTTTCTGCTGACATGTTCATCTGTCCAGCCTGAAATAAAATGGTTTATCTTTAGTCATTACATGAATTCTTAAGGCAATAACATTCACAGGAGCCTTTCGCTGGAAAATAAATTGTAGGGTAAAATGTCACAGAATTTTATTAGACAATCTAAAGTTAATTGCAGATAAGTTGATGTACTCATAAAAGATGATGCAATGTTTCTATTAACTCCAACATATGGTAACTATTCATGGGAGAACAGCAAATAGTGATGTCACTAAATGTTACTTTAAAACAATCAAATTAAGATGCCGGTGATTTTTTCAATATAAACTTCTGTGTATTAATTACTCGTGAGACTTTACCTAGCATTAGAAGTATTCAGAGGACAAAATTTATATAAACTGTGGTAACATTTTGTTTACTGCTGCAGAGACATGGAGTTATTTAGAATATTTTCCCGTGATCTGCAGTGGAAATGGGAAGACCTCTGTTTCCCTGAAGATCTAGGGCCACGAAGATGATCAGGGACTGGAGCACCTCCCCTATGAAGATAGGATGAGAGAGTTGGGGCTGTTCAGCCTGGAGAAGAGAAG
>JASSUY010015790.1:0-13998 GCA_032466535.1 Forpus xanthops | reverse complement strand
CCCATGGCAGGGGTGTTGGAACTAGATGATCTTAAGGTCCTTTCCAACCCTAACTATTCTATGATTCTATGATTCTATGACTGTGTTTTGTACTATGCCTAACCACATTCTCAAACTTACTTGGTCATGGCTGTCTCTGAGCAACACAATTTGCCTTTGCTTAGCAATAGGCAGTTCTGTCCTGAAGTTTGTCTTCTAAACACAGGACAAGAGGAGAAACAGAGGCAGAAAGATGATGTTGCCTTCAGCAGCAGCAGAGTTCAGGTCGCCTTGTTTTTTGCCCTTGCATCATCCTGCTGCACCCAATTGTTAACACCAAGAAAGCAGAGCAGGCACAACACTTACAGTATGTCTGAAAGAAGTGACATTAGAATGGAAATGCCATGTTTCTCCAGCTCGTTTAAATAACAGAGGGCTTACAAATGTTTTGTTTCTCATCATCTTTTCACTGTAAATCAAGAACAACTTCTCTAAATTAGACATAGTTACACTGGTACAAAGCTAATCTCAAAGAACTGTGAAAACCACATGGTTATAATCCAAGCAGAAATTATGTGAAACCCTTGTTTAATCATTAATTTACATCAGCCTACTAAGCAAATCTCCTGCTGGATAACAACAGACAATTTGGAGGAAGAATTGACTCCCACCCAGCCATGACATAGGTAAGATCTCATCAGAGCATTCACAGAGCCCAAAAAAAAGGCACAGAAAAAAGTGAAACTACAAAAGCAGCTGCTCAGTGCTGATTCTAAAGCAGATATAAAAAGTCTGTAGTGAGTATTTTAAAAACGTTTTCTCAAATAGCCACCAGTTTTACTCCCAAAGGACTGTATTATTCCTGAGTTAAATTCAAGTCTATTTTGCATGAAAACAGCTCCCTTGAAATCAGTGGGATTGCATCTACTTAAGATGTGGCTGAGGTCCTCAAACCACAGCTTTGTAGTGCATTTGTAATAGGAACAGCATATGGCAAGAAAAATCACTTCATTATACCTGTGCATTTTTCCACTTCCTGAGCTTCATGAAGGCTTGTTAGAGTTGCTGTCCCACTCTCCCCCAGCTGTGAACATGGACTCCACGCAGTGAAGAGTCACCACAGACACACCAAAAGCTGTGGGCAGGAAGCGCCTTGTTTACAGGTGCAGAAAAAGGATACATGGAAGTCTCCTTCTCCTTGGACAGTCACATTTGAATCTCTATGTAAATTGATTCAGAGTGAGACTGAAAATGTTAAGAGTCTGATACCATTTCAGATAACCTGCAGTAATGAAGGGGTTGGTTTCAATCAAGTCTTACATGTTGTTTTAACCAGCTTCATTAGGCAATTTCCTGTAGGCAGCTAAATCTCACATTTCTTGACCACTTGTGATAATCTTTCCCATCTAAGCAGTTGGCCATCTCTTATACAAAAACTGAGCCGGTTTAGTGCTGCACAACATGCATTTCACAACTTGAGGAAATAAACCTTGAAAACAGAATGGTGCAGTCTTCTAATGTTATTTGAAATAAAGAATGAAGCAAAATTATGTAAGAAAGAACAGTTTGTCTGATTTGTTTTTCTCTTTTGAAAAAGTACTGAAGATATATATAAGGTAGAGGTAGATCTTTCAGACATGACTTACTTTCAAACTAAGTTAGTTTGTGGGGAAAATGTGGTTCCAAGCAAAACAAAATACATTGATAGACTAGGTAGTTTTGAGAGAATAAGGTAATAAATCAAATCCCCATAAATAGCACTCAGAATCATGTACCATACAAAGTGACCTAAAGCAGTACGGAGAGAAAACACATTTGGAAAGCATAAAACTCAGACACCAGACAATTTCAAGAGGGCAAAGAGTGCATAATTTATAAGTGAGGTAAAACTGCAGTGATAGCAGTAAAGAAGTGAAAAGTAGAACATTAGGGTTTTTCATTTTAAAGTTTTCACATAAAGTACAATAACTCTGCTGTCATCAGGGGTGTGGAGGATACAAACAAGACAAGTGCACAGCTTTGTGCTGTCTGATAGCAGCTTCTGGTGGGAACTCACTGATATAAGCACAAGAGTAGTGCAATGTCCAGTCCAGCAGCTAACTTTCCACTGAAGGTACTTCAGTCGTTGTTAATCCTGACATTGCCAGTGTCATGTAGCTCTTATTTTACCTACCTCAAGATGTTGCATATAATTTAGCAAAAGACATCGGCATAAAGAGTTGCTGGTTTTGAAAGCAATGGAGTGCAACTCACATGGTATTTTAAGGAACAGCTCATTCACCTTTCTTCACAGTAATGTCCACTACAAGTGAAAGGCACAAACAAAACCTAGTAGTTTCTGCCTGGTTTAATTCTCTTCCCTGTTTACACATTCCCCTCTTCACACAACCCATACTAATATTGCTTTCCAGTTTAGGGTGCAAGTATTTAAAACTTCCTGCTGCAGCTGATCTGTAGCACTTGATATTTTCAGGCTACTTTGGATGCATGACTTTGAAATAGCAGTGTAATAAGGATGTGAAGAAATCAACTCAACCTGACTCTACCACACCAAGCAGAAAGAAAGAGAGTGAGAAAGATCGTGGTTGGAAATAAAGACAGGAAGATCACTTACCAATCATTGTCAGAGGTGAAACATACCCTACTTGGGGAAAATTGATTTACTGCCAATAAGGATAGACTTAGGTAGGGGGAAACAGCCTTTATACTAAGGGGGGGAAAAGGTGCTGGCTGGCTACCTAGCAATCACTACCAGTATGAAAAATAGTAGGAAGCAAAAAGCGGTATTATCAACAGTGTACAGTGGGGACAAAAGGACAGCCATGGTTGCATTTGAACTACTAGCAGTGCCTGTTTCAGGGAGAAGATAGAGCCTGGGATATCTAGCAGTGAGTTTTTATGATTAACACAACTTTGATTTGCTTTATAACACAACTGCAATTCCTACAGGTTATCATGAGAAATCTCAAGCTAAGCTTTGCAGTGTTATATGCTCACAAACGAGAAAATGAAGTTAGAACTGAGAGTGTGGGCTTTGGGGCTCTGAGCTTCCCTCAGAGCAAGGATTTCCTCCTTGCCCTGTTCCCATCTGTGTATTGACTCCTTATAGTATTCAAAGCAGAGAGAAAGATTAGAATGAGGTAGAGAGATTTTAACTCAGTGCCACTGATGGTTTCCATTGCAGTTACTGCCAGCATAAGAAGGAATAATGAGTACCACTCAGCTTTTATGTACTGCCTCCAATGGTCATGAGGTTTAGGTATCTGAGTGTGTCATGTACCCTCCATGTAAGCACTTTATTTTGACCCTTCAGCATTTTCTATTTCAGCCATGATTCCTTTCTCACCACCTCCCATCGTAGACAGCTATAGTCAGGAGGCTGTGCAAAAAGGCTAGTTAGTTTACTATTTTTGTTTTAAGCAGAGCAATTTCTTCTCCTGGGTATTGTGGTTTCTCCCATGAATCTTTGGCTGAGTCACATTTTCCAGCAGTGATACAGTTGTTCACTTTCCTCCAGAAGCGGGCACTGAGGAACTAAAAGAAACAGAAATAACATCTACACTTAGTGCCACTCACTGGATTTTCACCCACTCTTCTGCATGCTGTGCCAGCCTCTGCATCAGGAATCATTTGCTGCCAGACGATATGAGAGACAGGACCCGAGAAGTTGTCATTGCAAAGGGTCTGGCTCCTTAAGCTGAACGCAGAAGCAGACTTCCAAGCTAGTCCTGCTGCCTTCCACCTATGGCTGAGGAGAAGTGGCAGCAATCTATATAACAGTCAAGAAAGATTAAGAGGCAAACAACTGCCTGTGAACCTTGTATCCTGATGCATCACCATCAGGCAGCTTTCATCTTTGTGATGGTCTGTTTGAAACAAAGCCAAGAAGAAAGCTGTTGACAGTTGCTTTTGTATTTTGGCTTAGCACTGAATTAAAAGTCAAGGAAGCAGGAGCAAAGTATTCAAGAAAAGAGCTACTAAATGAGATATTTGTCAAACTAAGTTAATTTCTGGCCTACCCACTTTGACAGCATCTCTTCAATCACATACCAGAACAAGGAGACAATCAGCACCACTGGATTAACATATAATTTATTCTGAAATATTTAACATAGCATTGTATAACTCTCACTGATAAAATATTACTATGACCAAGCCTTTTGGAACATTACATTGCTGTGCTGGAAAGCCCCAAAGTATTTTGTCATTAAATGCTTGTGGTGGGCTGCAGGTCTTTGATGTAGTTATCCCTTCTCTGAGATAGAAGACATGCAGCACAGAAACCAGCACAGCAGCCAGTTAAACAGCATCTTAGTTAAACACTGCATTAGTGCCTTGATAAAGCAAAGACCCTGCAAGCAAAAAAGGAGCTTTCAAAGCACATCTTTGGTTTCAGGCAATGTGTGTGAGTCACTGGAAAGATCTGTGCATAAAGCTTATAAGTTCTGAATGATGCTACAGATTTGTCTCTACAAGAATCACTGCATCACTGGGTCCCTCTGCCTTTGCTGACCACTGGTGTGCAGGAGAGGCTGGCCCACCTCCTTGGGCCAGCGTGGTCACAGCACAGAGAAGGGGCTATTGGAATTCAGTGATCATCTGGCTGGCATATATTACTTTAAGATCAGGTACCTTGATGGAATACAGAAGGAAATACTATCCAAAAAATTCTCACTCTCAATAGGAGAGATGACAAAAGAGAGCTAGAAATGGTCCCATAAGGAAGAGGAGAGACAAGAATAGTGTGGGGCCAGGAGCTCAGTGCAGACTCATTAACGGATTAAAAGTGGGTTTAGAGCAGCTCAGACACCTGCAGGAGTCAAATGAGTTGCCCAGCTCCCTAAACACAGCTGGGCAGTGGCAGATATGAGCAGAAGAGCAGCAATAGGGAGGAAGTGCCTGGAGAAAGCAAAGCACTTCAGCTATTCAGCCAGGAGCAGGTACTGAGGGAGGACACAGTGTGGGGGGCTCCCACAGTGATTGTAGGCTGTGTTATTGGTCTGGTCCTTTCTGCCTACGTAGGCTGCCAGACCATTTCCAAAGACATTGCATGACTGTAAAGGCAGATGATACACTTTCTTATTGCAGGTGATATTATGTCATGTATGAGGCGTGTGGCATAGAAATTATACAAAAACTTACAACTCTGTGTTGTCTATTTTTGTTACAGCATTAACAATTAAGTTGAAATCTTAGTAAACTGGTCAGACTGCAACATGTTCACCTTTTATATCTTAACTGTAACCTCACTGAGAAAAAGGGCCAAGAAGCAATAGAAGGGTATGGGAACTGTTCAAGTTTGTCAGAGTTTAAGGACTAGATTGAGGGTACATGCCATCCCACACATTTTGATTTACTTGTCAAGCTCATGTTAGGAATTTTGAGAACTTCTCATAGATTTTACTCCAGGAGTTTTACTAGCTGTCAAAGTACTGTCTGACAGTTAAGTATTTGGGGCAGATATTGTAAAAACAATACATGGAACACACCCACAGAGTCTCCCACAGTCCTTCTAGAGCAACATTTCCTTTTCCCAGCTGAGACTGCCATCTCTTTTGACAGAGACCCTTTTCACAGCCACACAGCCCATTGTGACTGAGACACTGGATTAACAGCTAGGTACAGGTTGAGATTTAATAAAGGAAGGCTGTGACAGCAAAGAACAATCTGAACAGCGGAGACAAGGTGTAGGAAAACAGAAGTTTTCTCAACAGCAGAGAAGGGAATACTGCTGCAGGGCCTCGAGGATTAAACCCCACCCTAAGAAATCAGTGGTTTTGCTTAGACCTGTTAATGACATGATTGAGAGGACTGGAATAGCACCTGACCATCAAACGATTTGCTGGCCAGCAGTGAAAAACACATTCTGCATATTCATGCATCATGAAATAAAACATGGAGAGAAAGGAAAAAAAAAAATCTGCTGAGAACTGTTTGTGTTCAGATTTGAAATACAGTTAGTCTGTGACAATAAATACCTCCAATACTTACATGGTAGAAAGCCTACTGTCCTAGATAACTGAGCTTAATTCCTTATACAAAGCTTTGGAACCTGCCTTATACTTATTCTGCATTATACATATTACACATTCATTTGCCCAACTATAAGTAACTACACAGGGCAGGGGGGAGAGGTCTCGAGATCTGAGCTGGGAGAGTCTGCACCAGAACCACTCATCAACACTGGGAGAGGTAGAGAGGATCCCATTCAAGGAGATATTTTAATTAATTCTTTTCTGAAGGATAAGGAATAAAACTCCATTAATCTAAGGACTTCAATGTAATCATACAAACATTGCCTTTTCTTGATGGTTTTTATGTATTGCAAAAAAGGCAAATAATGATCATGTGGAGAAAAATAGCAAAATATACAGTGACTTAGAGAAATACCTGGAGAGAACTAATACCATTTTTACAGTGCAATTTGAGATGCCTAGAGAGAGGTGTTTGGTTCTTTCAGTGATTCAAGCTGCTGTCCCTCAGAGTGGCATAGCACTGTACTAGCATGCTGCACTAGAAAGCACTTAACTCAGGGGAAAATCCATATCCTGGTGGCAAAACTAAACACATATATCAAAGACATCCCTGGTTAATTTTTCACCTATAAAAACAAGATAACAAGCCTGTAATCATCCCCATTTTGCTGTCACAACACACAAGCAAAATTTCTAAGTAAAATAAATATCCATATTTTGGGGCTGATGCTGCTCCTTTTGTGGTGCAAGGCAGGGAACAGAGTAAGCCTCTCCACCTCTCTGGTATTGACCTTTTCATCCCAGGGATCACAAGTATTCTTGGGGAAGAAGCTAGTGGTATGATAGGCAGAGCATGACTAGCAGAAAAAGGGAATATAAATCAGGAGAGCAATACTAGAAAAACACAGAGGAAAGAAAAAGCATACTCCTGAGAGAAAATATATAACTCTTTTTGAAGGAGAATATCTATTTTCCAATTGCTGTAGCCTGCACCTCAAAGGTGCTTCTTGGTTTCCTTTCTTTCCGGATTACACCACCAATTTTGAAATTGTTCACATGCCCAGTCCCAGCTCACAGTGCATACAAAGTGGATACAAATCAAAGGACACTTTCTCAGGCTTTTGACTGACAGCTCACAGAACAGAAACATCTGAGGCATCCTGGGAGATCAGTTTGTTGTTAATGGGTTTAATTTTACTGAGATGCCAGATACCCACACATCTGAAGGGTAGAAACACCACTGTCCCCTGATCAGGCTCATTTGCGATAGACCAAAAAAAATTCATCTAGTAATTCCTTCATCAAGCTCTAAATGCCTTTTAAGCAAAACTTTAGATATAGGTGGATACATCGGTACCGACACTATAGAACTATGCCTGAAGTATTTCTGATTCCCTTTATAAATTACACATTTCACATAATGGAGGCAATCATGCCAACAAACCAACTGAAAAAGCAGACTATTTTTTGTCACTAAAGAGAACTATCATTATATCTTATTCTCCCTTTTGCAGATTTGATGGAGGATTAATAGCGAGGCACTATGGAAAACTTTCATCATGACATTGTCCTTCAAAATTCTCTTTTTTCCTACCCTAATTAAAATTAAGCTTTAAATTCATAGTAGGTGTTCATAGAAGAGGTGTAGAATTAATACACAGTTCCAATGAGTACAGTGGCCACTTTATACTTTTTCTGTCCTTATTGGATTTCAGCAGTTAAAATGTAGCAGTATATTTCTTATGGCTCAATATAGAGGTTGCAAGAAAAATAAATTTTATAATAAACCTATTTAATTCTCTTCTACACTGCAACCTCATTGAAGGAAATATGGGTTTGGTTCTTAACACAGTTTTTTAATTGCCATTATAGGATCTTGCTTCATATCCCAAACTGGCCTGCAGTTATTTCATGCTCGAGGTGGTATTTTAGGATATATATTCAAATGACAAGCCAGCTAATCACAAATTTACAAGAGAAGGCAGTAACATTTTTGCAAGAAAAACAGCCTTAGGAAATGAGATCAGGTGAAAAAATATCATGTTACTATGGAGAACAAAAACGAGGGATATGATCACAGCCTTCCAAGACTGGAATAAGGTTGCCTGGGAAAAGAATATGACTTTCTTGGGAAAAAAAAGAAAAAAAAAAAGGAAAAAAAGGAAAAACCAAACAACTCACCGTACACCAAAAAAAAAAAAACAACCAAAAAGCACCAACACAAATGATCCCTTGAAGGAAAACTTGAAGGAATGCCAAGACCCTGCTAATAGGTGAAGTGGAAGTCTACAGGAGAGGATCTAGACCAATGGCAAATTCATTTGGAAGAAGGAACTGGACCTTTGGAAAGAGGGGCAGGATTTTCTTTGAGAGAAAAAAATCTTCAAATAAAACACAGCCAAGAACCAAAACTGAGGCACTCATGCAATTAGAGTGAATTTCCTCATCTTAAGAAAATAGGGCCTTGACTGGTCTTTGAAATTCTCAGTCCTTTATTTCCAGATTTCCTCTGTTGACTTATTCAAATTCCAGTTAATTGTTTCTATTTTCCCGGATGTGACAGCACCATTTCACTGCCTGGTTCTAACTCACAAGGAGGTGGATAGTGTTGTGAAATTTTATTTCAATCAAGGAAAAGTCTTAAACATCAAATTTCTCCTTCTCCTAATAAAAATGATACCAACATTTTGTTTGTGTAATTATTTTGAATTAAAATTCAGTGAAAATGTGAATATACTTAGTTTTCTTTTAGTCTGTAAAAGAAAATTAATCCCAAAATCTTTTGAATTTATGATTGTACTTGCACATGAGGAGGCCTGAGGCACTGTCCAGCTCAAGAAAACATGTACATCTTGCTCAAAGATGTACAATGGGATGAAATCTAGCAGATGATACTGGGAGACTGAAAAGAAAGAGGGTATTGCTTGGAAATAATTATAGTTTCACTGCTCTGAGTCCCATAACAGCATACGTTCTCTAGAAGTTATCAAAATATACATTCATATATCATAAGTCATTCATTTTCAAGGAAATTATAGAAATCAGCTTGAATCCACTTTCTTGCTATTCCGAGGTATAACAAAGTATTTTGGAATAGGATTTTGAAAAAGGGAGAGGAGAGAGAGGGCAGTGGAGAAAGAAGGCAAGCCGGACTGATAAACAGATAAATGTCAGGCAGAAAACATATCTATGGTAAAGCTGAGCTTACTGCAGAGGGCTCTTCGACATTTGCAGTGTCTGGACATTCACAGCTTCATACAACTGCATTGTATATTCCCTCAAGATTGTAATCTATTCTTTCAAGAAGGGAATAGAGCTAATTCTTCCTTCCTCATACTCAAAATGAACTCAGATAATGAAGAGCTAATACTCTAGCTCTAGTTTCCAGAGCAATCACTGCAGATACACAACATCCCATTTTCTCTCATGTATATATTGTGTCACACTGGGGTAATTCCACAAACTGTTGATTTCAGGGAGAAAGTAAACCATTGCTTTTTTAATGTTCATTTGTTTTAGCCTGAGGTGATGCAGATGTCAAGTATAATGACTTAATCCAAAAGATCCTCTGAAACCTCTGTGCTGATCAGCTGCCAAAGTAGTAATATTTTTAGGATCAGCAGGTCTTTGATGGCACAGAAATTTGTAGAATATTTGAACATTAGAACAATGAAAATATTCAGGTTGGGACCTTTGGAGGTCATCTGGTCCAACACCAAGCTTAAAGCAGGGCCAAATTCAGAATTAGATTTACACTAGAACTAGAGGCCCAACATCTCAGGGAAGGTTTCAAAGTAATACTGAGAGGGAGATTCTCCAAGATCATCATACACAGTTCATCAGAATATATCCCTAGATACACAGAAGGCTGTGTAGAATAGTATAAAAACTTGTGTTCATAGGCAGCTGCTCTATGGGATTATCCTTGAGTTATGAGACAACTTCACTCAAAAGAGTGTCTACTCAGGAGGGGGACTGAACTGAAACCCTGACTACATATGCATAGTTTTCTGGTTTAATTCCAATTTTAGTCCACTTATTAATTAGTCCAATTAATTTTATCCCACTATGCATTTCTTATTTAATGTTTCTGAGCAGAAAAGTCAATTTATCTGGACGTGAAGGTAATATGAAAATTATGTAGGAAAACCCAAAAACGTATCAATAGCACATAATAACAGAAAATATTAAGCAGGTTTTAAGACAGCTAGAAGATAAAATACAGGGAATTAATTTATTTCAGCAAGAGGACAATTTTTTACTTCTAGGCAAAAGAATTAAAAACCTTATTTAGCAATATCAACAATCAAAATTACAAAGAAAAACAAAAGGACAACAACCACCATCCAACATAAGATATTTTATAGTCAGACATGACATAATCATGTAGTAAGAGCCTTTACTCCTGCGTAACACAGCTCAAGAACATCATTCGGAAAAGTTCAGCAAATCAGTACTAGGTGTTGAAACAATGTCTCCCTTCAGAAAGAAAATCAGTCTGTGATGAAGGACCATGTTTTGGTTAATGTTTAATTAGTTTAACAGTTTCTTTGAATTTTCTAAAGGTGAAACTGTGATAAAGACAGATCACAACTTCCAAACTCTGTCTTTAGGTTCAAATATTTCTATTTTGTGGTGTGTTTGCCTCAGACACATTTGATCTCATCCCAAGAAGTGGTTAGCATCAACAAATGAAAACTAAAATCCATATGGTGTGACCTCACAACTAGGAATAATTAACAAGTGACCCTGTTCTAAGAACCGGCTGTGATGGTTTCCAAACTATTCACCTCCAGGATGCAAGCTTTGCTAACACAGTCAGCACAAGTTTCTTCAGTGTGACAGAAATGTACCAGGTTAGTGACAACACAGAAAATGTTTACTCATAATTAAATACTGAAGCTTTGACTTACAGGTAAAAAGAGTAAATTAGTCTCAAAAAAAAAAAAAAAAAACCCACAAAAACCAAACCAACCAGAAAACCAACAAAACCAAACCAAACCAAACCAAAAGGAGAGGAGAGGAGAAGGGGAGGAGGGAAAGAGTACAGAGCATTCACCGTTTTAAAAATTAAGTATTGAAATGGAACATCACAAGGTACTTAGAGATACTGAGGGCAAAAAGGAACCCTCTAACCTCCTCACCCACTCTGGGAAAGGTCTTTTGGAGAAAGATCTCATGGTATGTTCTTAGGAAAGCATACTCTGAAATACAGTTGCAGTATCTAGATCTTTGCAGGTCAAACATACTTTGATAGCGAATCTGCCTGGTGCTCACTCTCTTCCCCAAAGCAGAGTTCATGGACGTATCTGAGATATTCACTGCTCATTAGCTAAGGCAGATTTTCCTCACAACCATAACGCTATTCACAGTAATGAGTTGTTTTTTCTTATTCCTTGCCAACAATATTACTGGATCCACTTTCCATACCATACAGTATAAAAATAAGTAGCTGAGGTGTAAATTACATGGAATTGCACCTCTGTATTACTGCTACATTACCATACTACTATAAGAAACAAAACTTTCCCTGTGTTGACAAACACATGCATTCAGATACGTTAACCTTAGTCATCTATGCAGTGAAAAAAGTTTATTAGCTGCAAGAGTTCAGTATACTTCATAGAACCATTAATTCATAAGCCTTACCAAATAGAAGTCTAAAGCAGAAAATACACAAATATGAAAAATCCTGAATAAATATGCAAAAAATGGCGAAGTGCATTTAAACACCTCTGCAAAGAATCCATTATTTTCCCACAGAATATAATCCATAGGACAAAAATTATTCCATTTACATTATATTCCTGGTGCTATTAAACTGGAAGCACAGTTGTAGAGGACAAGTACTTGTGTTAGCCTCAATTTCCTTTTAAATTAAGGTACCCACTGGCCAGTAACCACTGTACAAATTTGGCGACACAAACAGCAACAAAATTGTAAGGTATTTCGTAAAGATTTGGTGACAATACAGTAATCCCAAAACTGTTGTGATTAGTGACTATGCATGCCAAGCTGTAATACAAGCTCCTCTTGAGCACATCATGTTTGATTCTGAAAGTAGAGGTACCCAAATCATTTGTCACTTCAAAAATTACTCGCCACAAATTGTTAATACCACATTCATGGAGTGACCTGATTAGTTTTATCTGATTATTTCTTAGCATAAGATAGGTTTTTAAAGTTCATGGAGTTTGAAGCTCATACTACATGCTTTCATGTCCTCTGAGTTTGTTTTAGGAATCCTAGCAGTGTCTTTGCACAAACACCTTCCCTGTTGCTGTGGGAAAAGAAGCCAGTGTCCTGTGTAACAGCATATTTGTACTTTCTTCATTGCTTCATTTTGTCAGATTGAGCAGACAGTTTCTATAGTGCCAGTTACAATCCAAATGAAAGAAAACAAAAACCTAATAAAAGAATGCAGCAAATAAAATGAAGTAGTGACATACCTGCTTTCTACTGTTCAGAGACACAGAATGAGAACTTCCAGGCAAACTTATCCAACTTAGAGAAGAAGCAGCTTTGCAGAATTTTGAAAGGAGAGAAGGAACTTCAAGAAGGAAATTAAAGCCTTCTGCCATGCCCATAAGAATTTCCATTATGAGATCAAATCCTTTCATAAAGAGACCAAAGCTGAAACCCTATGGAATGAAACTAAGATCTTCAGGGAAAAGAACAAGGCTTGCATGGAAGAGATTAAGAACGCTTTAGAAGAGAGCAATAGCTTCCTACAGAAGATTAGGGACTTCCAGATGAAAAAGAAACAAGCTGGTAGCATTCAGGAAAAGCTTGAAGAAATCTGGAAGAAAATGAAGGCTGCTAAGAAGATTGAGGTTCCTGAGGAAAGAAGGCTGGTCAGGAAGCAGTCAGAGCTTTCTTAAAACAGAATGAAGTTAGCCAAGAAAATAATAAATCTCTGTATGAGATGAACAAAAAATTCTGCACGGAAAGTATAAAGCTCTGCAGGAAAATAACAAAGCTTTCTGGAAGGACTCTGAATTTCTGAAAGAAGGACAAGATCTTCTGAGAGAAAGAGTTGGCCATCACAATCAGCAAACTGATTCTCTGGGAAGAATTCATAGCTCTTGGGGAGAATGACTGGAGGATTCAAAAGGAAAATGGAGCTCTGTAGGATGTAATGGAAGTCCTGAGAAATATATATATTCCTCCAGGAAAAATAAAAACTACTGGAAGAGGAAGAGAACAATCTTTGTGGCAATTATGGTCCAGATGTGGACACTAGAAATAAAACACTGGAGTAAATCAAGCAGATTTGAAGCACAACTTCACCTTCAATGACTACCTAAGTCCCAAAACACAGAAGGGCTTCTCCTTCCCTTCTAGAATATAGAAAAAATTTGAATTATTGTTTTAGCTTTATTAATGTGATTGCTCATTTTTTCTTGGGTTTTGTTTTTTTTTTGGTTTTTTTTCTCTTACCTTGACTCCAGGCTCATGCAGTCAAAATTATTAACTGCAGGTCTGTTCTCAAAAGCTTCACTGAGCTGTATTTGTGAGTTATGCACAGGCACACACTCCAGCCTTTCAGACTGAAATGCACTTGGGGTTCACTGACCCCACTCTGGATGGCTCCATTTCTTTTAAAGGAGTCCAGGTCAAAACAATATCTGTTATCTACTGTTATTCACAATTACCTTTTCTTATCTGCATTTTTCCAGCTCTCCATCTTATAACCTTAAAAAGAGTTATGTGAGAATTTATGAAGTTCAGTTTCAAATTACAGAAAATCAAAACTGGCTGGTTCAGTTCAATAATTTTAGGGCAAATACATTAGCTGTATTGTCAACTGTAACATTTCCTTGAACCAGTTATTCAAAGGAGCAAAGTAATGCAACTCAGCCTTCTGCCTTTCAGAAGCCTAAACAATATATTACACAAAGAGACAGTGCATAGAATCATAGAATAGTTAGGGTAGGAAAGGACCTTAAGATCATCTTGTTTCAACACCCCTGCCAGGGGCAGGGACACCTCCCACTAAACCATGCCACCCAAGGCTATGTCCAACCCAGCCTTGAACATCGCC
>JASSUY010015789.1:0-33178 GCA_032466535.1 Forpus xanthops | reverse complement strand
TGAGACAGTGTCAAACGCTTTGCACAAGTCCAGGTAGGTGACATCAACTGCTCTACCCCTGTCCATCAGTTCTGTAGCCCCATCATAGAAAGCCGCCAAATTGGTCAGGCAGGATTTCCCCTTAGTGAAGCCATGTTGGCTGTCACCAAGCACTTTGTTGTTTTTCATGTACCTTAGCATGCCTTCCAGAACAATCTGCTCCAAGATTTTGCCAAGCACAGAGGTGAGGCTGACTGGTCTGTAGTTCCCTGGCTCATCTATTTTCCCCTTCTTGAAAATGGGGGTTATATTTGCCTTATTCCAGTTTTTGAGAACTTCACCTGACTGCCATGATTTTTCAAATATGATGGCAGTGGCTTAGCAACTTCATCTGCCAGCTCCTTCAGGACCCACAGATGGATTTCATCAGGTCTCATGGACTTGTGTATGTTCAGGTTCCTAAGGTGGTCTCGAAGCAAATCCACTCCCACAGTGGGCCCAGGGTCTTCATTCTCACAGTCCCTGTGCCTGCCTTCCAAGACTTGGGTGGTGTGGTCAGAACATTTTCCAGTGAAGACTGAGGCAAAGAAGTCATTAAGAACCTCAGCCTTCTCCAAATCCATGATAGCTGGTTCTCCTGATAGCTTGCTAATGGGGCCAACATTGTCTCATGTCTTTTATTTGCTGTGTACCTACAGAATCTCTTCCTCTTATCTTTCACATCTCTAGCCAAGTTTAATTCTAACTGATCCTTAGCTTTCCTAACTGGGTCCCTAGCTTCCCAGACAACATCCCTGTGTTCTTCCCAGGCCACCTGTTCTTGCTTCCGCCTTTTATAAGTCTCTTTTTTCCTTTGAATTTTCCTCAGCAGCTCCTTATCCATCCTGTCCCTCCTGCTACACTTCCTTCTAGTAGGGATGTTTCACTCCTGAGCTTGCAGCATGTGATCCTTGAATGCCATCCAACAGTCTTGGGCCCCCCTGCCCTCTAAGGCTATGTCCCGTAGAACCTTACTGAGAAGGTTCCTGAAGAGGCCAAAGTCTGTTCTCTTGAAGTCCAGGGCAGTGAGCTTGCTGCACACTCTTCTCACTGTCCTGAGGATCTTGAATTTGATCATCTCATGATCGCTGCAATCCAGGCTGCCCTGGAGCATCACATTTCCAACCAGCCCTTCCCTGTTGGTGAGGAGGAGGTCAAGCAGGGCACCTCTTCTCGTTGGCTCCTTTGTTGCTTGCAGAAGGAAGTTGTCTTCCATGCAATTGAGGAACCTCCTGGGTTGCTTGTGCCAGGCCATACTGTCCCTCCATCAGATATCAGGGTGGTTGAAGTCCCCTATGAGCAAGGGCGTGTGAGGCTGTTTTTGTCTACGGAGTGCTTCATCCATAGAGTCCTCTTGGTCAGGTGGTCTGTAACAGTTCCCCACAATAATGTCTGCCATTGCTGTTCTCCCTTTAACTGTGACCCACAAACTCTCTATTGATTGCTCACCTGCCCCAGATAGAGTTCCATTCTCTCCAGGCTGTTTGTTGCATGTCTGCATTACACTTGCACGCTGCTGTTTCTCATTGGTTTACCTTAAGTCAAAGAAATAGAATTACCGTTAGTGGCCCATGTAGTGATATAAGACAAATGTAGGTAAATTCTTATTTCAGTCTTCCTGAGTGGGTAACATTGGGAGATTCTGCTGCCGTATTTCCCATGACCAAGAAACTGAAAACAGCTTTTGCTCTATGATTAAAAGTTAACGCAAGTAGAGAAGCATTTGTGCTTTGCCTCTGAAGAATTTCTGTTGAGCCAGTACTGCAGGTTAGAAGCAGAGGAGGTGCTTCAAGATCAGAAGCGTAGGGGTCAGTTTTGTCAGTCTGAGTAAATCAAAAAGTAATCTCGGTATGAACTCTTGCCATGTATATCTCCAGCATGCTACATCAAATTGCATCTCAGACATGTGGGCTTATAGAAGGAGAAGAGTAACCGCAGTTTGATTTCTGTCCAGTGTCACACTGATATTTAGTTAAGAAAAACTGTAACTTTTAAAACATCACAAAGACTAAAATGCTACATACTGAAATAAATAAAACTAAGTTCACACCCTTCACATCTTCCTTTGAAGAAGTTTGTTGCTGTATGCAGAATGCATACCAATAGGGGGAGAAAGAAGTGATATAATTCCATGTCCATGAAATCATCTAAGGTTCTCAGCATAAAGAGCTTCAAAGGGCACCTAAGATCCGTGTGTCACAATTTTATTTAGGATGGTTTAGTTGTTATGTTCATGTAAAGAATAAAGTGCAAAAAAATTAAAAGTGAAAGTAGCTTAAAGACCATCAAAATGATGGTAGTCTAGCTATTGCTGAGAAGAAAATTAAGATTAACTTTCATACTGAATGAGCTTTCTGGTAAAAGTTGTTGAGTATCTTAAGAGTTTCTTTAACATTCTGATTGTAAAATTTTCAATTACTGATACCATGAAACTTTAAGAGCAATTTAAACTTTATAATATAAACTTCACATTGGAACTTTGAAAAGTGTTTGAAGTCGATGTGGTAAGTCAGCAACAAGATTCTTTCTTTTCCAGTACTTTTAAGGTGGTGGTTTGCTTTTTAAAACTTAAAGAAGAAATAAAATTCGAGTGACTTGTGATGCCATTCTGGCTCTCAGAATATAGAAGTCAGTTGATCCATTATAGAAAATCTGTTAAGCAGAAATATTAAAAGCACTTTTTGTAGAAAAATTTTGATATTTCTTGTGCAGCTTTTACAAAACATAGACACTTCCTCTGTTGTCCCAGATCCTTCTTTAGAAAAAAAGACTAAATGTACCTGTAGCAGAACTTTTTGAAGTTGTCAGAGAACATTTTCGTGTGTCGAAGGCAGATATGTGAAAGAAGCAGCAAGGCTGAAACTTACGTATTTCCTCTTCTTTGTTTTGAAATGTTCTGTAGTTTCACCCAGAAGTACCCACCGGTGAAATTTTTATCAGAAAAGGATCGCAAAAGAATCCTGGTAAGTTCGTTATTTATTCAAGGCTTGGTTTGGGGAAATTAAAATAAAAATCTATGGAATGTAATCAGTAAGACATGAGTAAGTAAATAAGGTAAATTACATTGGATATTGTATGCTGTACAGGGTTAAGAGTAGAGCTTCACTTAATCTGTGTTGATGTTCTCAAGCTCAGCCTATGGATGATAGACTTGGCTCTGGTTTGCAGATTTGACATGCCAATTAAGCTCCTGCTCTCTGCTTGCAAAATCGCAGGATTGTGTTGCCAAAAGGCCTTTGTGTGTGCTTCCAGATGGCTTAAACTAGCAGAGAAACTGGGAAACTTTTTAGGCACTCCTTGACCCAAAGCTTGGGCAAAATCAGGTCATAAGGCTAGAATAGCAGCTGCTCTGCAGCACTGTTAAGAAGGAGCAGTTAATTAAACAAAGGGAATGTTCATCTCTTATCTTCTGTTGTTTCTGATGTTTTGAAACATCATAGGCATTTTGGAGTGGAAGAGGAGGGAGCAGGTTAGGTCAGGACAAGTACTTATCCAAGGCATTTTTATACTCAGCAAATTGTACTGTAACATCAGCTTTCCAGTTTTGTCTGCAAACACTTTTGAAATTAATTATGTCTTAAATTTTCCCTTGTTTCTGTTTGTCCTGGAATGAAAAAAAAAACCAAAAAAAAAACATATCCCTGTCTGTTGAAGAAGCAGAGAAAGTATGAGATGTACAAATATAGGTTATGAACTTCTGCCTCCCTAGTAGAAGTCAAAGTCTGGGACAAATCCTTGCTGAAGTGCCTGACTTTGCTGGTGTTCTTGTTTGCTTTGATTTCAAGATTTTAAAGGAAGCCATTGAAAACACGTAAAAAAAATGTTTTTTTTTACTGCTTCATTAAACACTAGTCTTTATTGCTAAACTTTATAAAGAATGTGTTATCTAATATTTTTCTGTTTAGACAGTCTGCTGGAGATAGACCTGTAGGCTCTCTGTTGCCTTGTTGAGTATGGAAGAGGGACTGTACTGAGAGGGCAAGGAGTAATGGGTTCAAACTTAAGCAGGGGAAGTTTAGATTGGAGCTGAGGAAGAAATTCTTTACTGTAAGGGTGGTGAGGCACTGGAATGGGTTGCCCAGGGAAGTTGTGAATGCTCCATCGCTGGCAGTGTTCAAGGTAGGGTTGGACATAGTCTTGGGTGACATGGTTTGGTGGGAGGTGTCCCTGCCCATAGCAGGCGTGTTGGAACTAGATGATCTTAAGGTCCTTTTCAACCCTAACTATTCTATGATTCTATGATATGCTGAGAAAAATAGCAGAGAGAGGCTTAAGTCATGGCTGGGGTCTACTTCAGTGTGAGCTCAGATGAGCATTCACAAGCCTCCTGCCAATGTGGGCAAGTCATAATACGGCAGTGTTGCTGTCATGACATTTCTGATATTTTCATGACAGTCCATGTTCTTTTCAGTAACTGAAGATAGCGTATAAGAATTACTGTAGACCTTGTATGACACTTGGAAATTTCTCAAGAATTTGCAAGCCAAGTGAACTTTGGTAGATAATTAACTCATATTTTGTTGAGATTGCTTCTTTTCCTAGAATCCATGCTAAATTTTGATATTTTTTTCCTCTGTGTACAGTCTCCAGCTAAAACCTGGGGATACCCACAGCATTGACCTACCAGAGAACAATTGTAGCTATTATCTTTTATTACACTGTGTCTGTTTTGAGGTGACTGCTAGTAGGGGTGGTATTTCAGCTGAGACTAGATACTCTGTCACTCTCATTCAGAAGAGCTCAGGTCTCAGCCTGTTGTGCATGATTTCTCTATTTTCTCAGTTCTCTGAAGTGACTAGGCCAGAAGCTTTTGTATGCAAGAGAAGAAATTCTGTTAATATTATGGAAGATAATATTGATATTGGTTCAGTCTGTGTTTTTTTTCCTGAATTCAATATGTTAGACAGGTAAAACCGTTAATAAAAAAAAGACATTTCCTTATTAGGCAATAGATGTCTTGAATCTGACTGCAGACAGCAGAAATCAGTCTGTGTAATGAATACACAAACTTTTCAGTGCTTCTAGTGGAGGAAATGATCAATACTTGTGACTTTTAGTAGATGCTGAAGTTACCACACATATTGGCACTACTAAGTAATTAAATATTTTTATTAGTGATGTCTTATCAAAGAATGTGTAGTTAGGCCCCAGGTGCTGGGGCTTCAATTCTGATATGAAAATGATTCATGTGCAGTATATGATTTTTTAGATTAATAAGTCATTGTGATTTGCAGGAAGTCATTTAGAAATGAAGTATATTGACCTTGCATTGAGTGATTACAGGAAGGTTATGCAGACAGCTTCAGTGATGAATATCTTTTCTTTTTTAATGTAGCCTCAAGTAATGACAAAAGCATAATTTACAGTTGTTTACTATTCCAGGGGAAATTCAGCTCCCTTTCCAAGTAGATCTTTATGTAGTGCATATGGAAGTGATAAATTAATAAAACTAGATCGATCATAAAAACTATTTACAGGTTTAAAGTCATTGGAAATTTCTTTCCGAACAAAATTGGTTTGTGCTTTTTTTTGCATTTTTTTGCTTGCTTATAACATACAAGTGTGCTGTAAGCAGTGCTTGGTTTTGTTTGGTGTTTTCCATAAAGGAGATTGGGAAGAAGAAACTTTCTTACACTGCACCAAAGACATATTGCAAGCACTGAGTTTCTCTTCTCTGGAATCTTGGTAATAGAAGTAGCAGCAAAAGATTTCTTTGGGCCTCAGCTGAAGGAATAGGTTCAAAAAACTTTGTCCTGGTTACCACAAAAATGCAAACCCTTTGTATCATTCAGCAAGGCTGCAGCTTGCTTCCAGGTCAGAATAAGCTTTTGGTAGTAGGTTTTCCATGCATATTATTTTTTGCTTGGTAAGTGGTGGCGCCTGGCAGAGGGCTCCCTCAGTTACTGCTCTTCTTTCCTTGTTCACAGCATTCTATTAGAAACCTGTTCTTCTCTCCTTTCTGTTTCAGGATAGTAGGAGCCTTGACATTCTTTCTGTCTTTCAAAGAGGGCTTCTTCTAAATCCTTTCTCCTTCAGGTTTGTCAAGGAACTGAATCATATACTGAATCTGCTACAAGGAAGCCCTTGACAAATCAAGAAGAATACTAAATAGGCCAACTAAATGATTCTTTTATTAACTGGTACTTAAAATGTCTTTGACACAGTGGTGGCCCTGAGTTTTTAATAAGAAAAGCAAGTGTGAGAATATAAGATACGAGCATTCAGCCTTTTACAGAAGAAAACAGATGTAGCTTTCTCTTTTTCTTTTTTTTTTTTTTCTTTTTCCATGTTTTGATAGCCTTCTTTTTGTGTCTTTTCTAGGTTTGGTTAGTTTTGGTTTTTTTTTGTTGGTGGGTTTCTGTTTTGTTTTTTTTTTTTTTTTTTTTAATCTAGTAATCTGACTTTTTCAATAGTAGATGATTGAGGAGTGAATGAGATAAATGTTTAAGGTTTGGCTAGCCCAAAGTGCATCTTCAGGCATCCACATGCTTTTCAACACATCACTTTGTCATTGTAGCACACTATCTATTCCTGCTTAACAATCATGCCATGTCTTTTTGTTGCTTGGTTAGTTGTCACTGCATGTCACTGCAGTTGAAGAATGGAGGTCAACAGCTGAAGCACTTTCAAAACGTGAATTTGATCACGCAGTCACATAATACAACTGATGCCGCATGGGGCTTTTACAAGTCCATTTATTCTTTAAGAGTGGTGATCTGTCATGAGTGTGTTCTTGAAAACAGCTTGTGAAATGCAGAGGAAATAAATGCTTCCGTGTATATATCTGGCGGGATGTGTCACACAGCTTGCAGTTCTACTTACTTGACTGCTTCAATACAGAGTTAGTGATTATATGGTTTTTTTTTAGTTTGCTGTTAAAGTCTGAGGTGCAGAAAGGAAAAAAAACATAATGAACTTCCTCGCTGCTTCTACATCTGCAATGGAACAGGAGTACGAGGTTCTAAGTTCTTCATTTCTGTTTATTTCTTTGAAGTAAAACTTCCTAAAGCTCCAGGATAGGCAAATGCTGGATAGCAGAGCTAATGGTATAGAATAGAATATTTTCAGTTGGAGAGGACCTACTACAGTTATCTAGACCAACAGCCTGACCACTTCAGGCCAGAATAATGTGGGATACGAATGCATTAAAGCACAAAAAGAGGAATTTTGGTTTTATCAGATATCTCAAATGAGAGTTCTTCAAAGAATATACTTCCTTTCATCTTTTTTTCTGAAAGGTGAAAGAATTTGTAGCACTTGGAACACCCAATGTTCTTCCATTTAAGCTGAATAAAAATTGGATTTGACATGTCTGATATTGTAAATCTTACATAAAAATAATGTGGCATTCTGACGTATTTTTTTCTGAGAGATAAGAATTGCAGAAAATTCTCCTTTTACCATTTTGGGTCTTTTTAGACCTTGATCCTGCATAAAAGGGCACAATCCAATTTGTAGGAAGAAAGGACAATAATCTAATCTGAAAAAGAGATTTTTTTTTTTTGAGTGGTTAGCTGAACTTCTAGCCCAACAGTGATGAAACATGTTGAGTATGTCTCTTGAAATTTTAAATGCTATAAATATCAGGAAAAAAAAAAAAACAACATGGAAATGGAGTTGTTTCCCCTGGAGTAAGCAAAGGTCTGAAAGCTACTGTTCTTCTGTCTTCATGTTTGTAGACTTTGTCTGGTGTTTCTATAAAAAGAAAAAGAAATTTATACCAACTGTCCTAACGCAGATAACTGGAGGAGCAGGGTTTGTGGGTTCTCATCTTACTGACAAACTAATGATGGATGGCCATGAGGTTACAGTTGTGGACAACTTCTTTACGGGCAGGAAAAGAAATGTGGAGCACTGGATTGGTCATGAGAACTTCGAACTGATAAATCACGATGTTGTTGAGCCCCTGTACATTGAGGGTGAGTAGTCTCTGTTTGGTGTCTGCACTTTATGGAGCTTTATCCTCCGAAGTATGTATATCTATAAAGAAATGAAATTTATGTACTGACTTTGGGATAGCTATGTAATACCTATACACTTTGGGTTTTGTTATCCTGTTTTCTGTGACCAGTGTGGAGTGGGAGGTTTAGAGCACTTTTGTCTTTGAAATCAGTTCTTCTTTTCTGAGTGGACAGGAAGAAAAGAATCTTTAAAACTTCGTAATGTGACTGGTTCTGAGAAGGCAAAATGGCAATCAGGCGCTCTGTCTATCCCATCCATTGTGCCATGTCCCTGTGTGTTTGCATGGGTTTATGTGCACAGTCTGTGATCTGGATACATCATGAGCTGAGAAATTTAATTCAGGGCTGCAGCTCTGTGTGTTCAGTTGAGAGGAGACTTTCAGAAGGCAAATCAGCTCACTTTGCTTAGTTGCCTTAAGTGTCTTCTGGAGAAACATTGCTTCTGCTTTAGGTGCAGACATTGTACAGCCTCTAGAATAGGAAAATGGCAGTACTGAACTTCCTCAGTTTTCAACAACGAAAAAAAAGCCAACCAAAAAAGCCTCACACAAAACCAAGAACTCAGACTATTATGCCGAATTCTAAGATAGCATAACGTAGCTACATTTGAAAGAGACTTCTTTGAGAGTATATAAGTATATAGTGAATCAATTAAAATGTTAATCGAATTATACTGCAGTTCTAGTGGGTTTGCTTTATCCCTTTAAAATTTTATTGTAATGTAGGTGTTTCATTTTTTTAAACAAACAAACAAAAAAGTATCTAGGGTTGTATTCTGGGGGGGGGGAGGGATTTTTTTTTTTCCTTTTGAATTCTTGGTGAATTCTCATACGTGGAATTTCACAGGGAAAATCTAGCAATTGAATCACTTGTATTACAGTGCTTGTGATGAATAGCTGACAACAGTACTGAAACAGACCTGCAAACACATGCTTCTTCTCTGCTCTGACAGTGCACTGGTTCAGTTATTGCATGTTATTTTACTTCAGACTTGTGCCTCCACTGACAGGATAATGGGGCTAGGATCTTATTAATTGCCTTCAGGTGCTGGTAGCTTATACCTCAGCCAGTTCATTTTGTCAGCTTTCCTAATCTTTCCCCTTTGTTATCTTCTTGCTGACTGATTACACTTGGGACCTTCTCAGGGAATTATCATCATTGCTAATTCTGTTGCCCAGTTATTAGGCACTAATGAATGGGCATTCTGACATCCTTCAGCTACCTCTCCGATGTTCTGTGTAATTAAGACACCACTTCCTCATTTTGTACTGACAACAATTTATAACGTTATTCAGTGGGTACTTTATTGAATGTCTTCTCATCATCCAACAGTGTAAATTAAATCTCACACAGCTAAATGTTAAAACAAAATTAACTTTGATATACTGGTGTAGAAACATGATAAAACTTCATTTTGTTGCGGATTTTATAGTCCAACTGGGGGTGGTAGTGACAGAAATTAGGCAGTGACACATAGCTATTGTAACAGATCTTAATCTGTTGCCATATGCATCAATACTTTTTAATCCCAGTTTCTCCTTTTTACTTGTAAAAAGAAGTTGGGATGACTGTTAAGTCACGATAAAAGAAGGTTTATATCTAAAGAATTCCTGTTTATTTGCTGTCCTGGTTAAACAAGGTCATATAAGGTTGTTTGACACTTAAATTCCAGAGAGAGTAATTGGTGTTTTACTTGTGAGAGACTTCATTTCTGATTTAGAAAGAACAGTACTTTCACTTTTGATGTGGAAAGTGAGTTTAGTCTCAAAATGCATAGCATTCACTAAGTTTCTCGATGTTTTTTTGCTTTTTAGCTTCACAGCGATACCTACGCACAATCTGCCTTGTCTGACTCATTATCTTTGATCCATTACATGAAATGGCACTCAGCATTCTTGGATCTTAATCTAGATAGGCCAGAGACAGTAATAAATCACCTAAACATATTTATTAGCCCTGTGATAACTGTAGTTAGCTATAATGCTGAATTACTTTCTTCTCCACCAGGATTTCCTTTGCTTCAGCATTTGTAGAAGATGTCTGTAGAAAATGCACAAAATCATAGCTTTCACTTAAGTTTTTTCAAGTGGAAAAACAAAGGTCCCAAATTTTTCAATGGATTGAAAATAATTTAGGAGTCTTGAAGTACAGAAAAGGGGGGGGGTGAGAAATAGTTTGCATAATAGCTGTATTAAGCCTATTAAACCTTGTAGTATACAAAATAATCTTTTATTACTTTATTATCAATGAAAAAGTATAGAAATCCACCTTACCTTATTTTCAGCCTTATTCTCTACATTCAAGACTGCAAGCTCCTTAAGATGGCTACTTAAGATGGCTACTTCAGAACACTGTGGCTCCCGTTCCTGCAAACCATAGTATAAAGTCACAAAGTTTTTTGTTTTTCTTTATTAATACCAGCAGTCCATTTTCTGGCAAAACCTTAAATGCCACCTCTATTTCCAGTGTCTGTTGTGAATGCAAAGGCAGTTTAGGATTTCCTGACTTTCACTGAAAAGATTACAAAATGGTAGAATAAAGACATATTTTGCAAATTGAGAGAAGTGCTGTGAGCATGTGGCATACATAGTCAGAAGGAAATGGGCTTTCAGAGTTTTCAGAAGTTATGAAATTGTTAGGCATATAGGCATGTGAAATAACATTATCTGTAGAGCTTTTAATAGATGGTTGGCTTGACTGGGACTGAAAATGGTTTTTTTCTTAAGGATTTTGCTGGTTTTGGGTCTGAATTGTCTTTAAGGCTAAAACCAACAGTCTGACAGAATTGGCCAAAAGGCTATAGCCTTCTTGTGTATAACAGCCTTCCAGAAGTCAAAATTATGACGTTTTAGTAAACACTGGTTTACAGTATCACAGAATTGTTCAGTCTCCAAGTCATTTCACAGGTAGCTTAAGGCACATACAAATACGGCTTCTAATTTTTTATGTGAGTGCCTTCAGTACATTGCTTTTCTTTTGCTTCAGTACTTCCATCCCAGACTTTTATCCCCCTAGTTTTCATTCCCTCTGCCAGATACTTAATGCATTCAGCTTGAAGGATTTAAACTGTACGTTTAGGCAAAGTCATGGCAAGGAAGAAGATATGCTGCTTAATTTTGTTTTTCTGGAGCCAAGTGGAGTGGTGCTTCGGTCTCTGCTGAAGCTCTTCAAAACTGCTGCAGTACAATCAATATGGTAAACCTTCATAATTCTTTTCTAGTTTGCCTTAAGTTCCAGGCAACACTTTTAACATAAGGAAATTAATTTGGATTTGTAGTCTTTTTTTATCTCACTTCAATAGAAATGCCTTGCTTCACTGTGTCACCTCTGGCCTGACCTACAGTAATAGAATTGGCATAGCTGTTCTTCACAAGAAAAGCTGTAGAAGCTTGTTTGTATGCTTCTGATCAAAGCTTTTCTGCTTACTACTTCCGGACTAGTAAGTACAGTGATGATTACAGGTGCTTAGTGGACTTAGTGAGCCTTTTAGTCTTTTGTGCTACCATGACGCATGTTAAAGGCAGAAATTGGCGATGAAGACCATTCCTTCACAGAAAGGAATGCAATTTTCTGTAGGCTCTGCCTTTATTATTCACTTAGCATGCAGAACCCATGCAGTGATATAGTTGAAAATCAGAGATGAATGACAAGAAGGTAGTTTTATTGCAGTGTTTTTGTAAAAGGTGTTCCATTGATCATATTTGTTTAACATTAAGAAAAACACAAAACCTAACATTTCTGTCTGGATTTAGGTATTACACATTCCATTACAGGGATTTTTGGTTTGGGTTTTTTTTTTGTTTGATTGGAGTTTGTTTGTTTGTTTGGTTTTTTTTGTTTGTTTGGTTTTTAGCTTTTCACATAGAAAGTGGTGTAACTGACAAATTTTTGGATGCTGTTGATCCTGCGATGTGTTACTAGCACTTTATTTATGTTGATCATGGATTTCCTGATGGCTTGAATGATCATGCCATGTCTGTGCTATTTTGAAATTAATTACCTTTCTTCTTTCAGCAAAATTGTGACCTGAAAAAATTACTTTGTATTTACTCTATCACTAGTCTACCATCCTGTGCTTGATGAACTACTTGCTGCTGCATTCACAGTGGCTTACAGAGTTCTAGCCCCTGATGTGCATTGCATACAGAACTTGCAGAATTTTGTTATCGTTTGTTCTTCTCTGGCACTTACATACCTACTTTGCACAACCTTTTGCACAGTTATTTTCAACTAATTGCGCACAAGGTTGTTAGCCAGACAAGGTAGATGGCTTTGGCATGTCTGGTTGGCCTGCTGAAATCTTGAGACAAAAAAAATAAGCGTTTTAAACCTGACAGTTAAAAGAGGGAAGATGTAAGGAGAAATAATTGTACTTCCCTTGACATCTTCAGCTTGATAGCTCAAATGTGACCAGTCTGGGCTAGAAACTCATCTTTTCACCTTCTGAAATGTCCAGTGTTCTCTAAATCTTTTGGAAAACCAGTGATGTTTTTAGTTGGTCTGAGGCTTGATACCCTAAGGATTCCTGCCTGAGCAAGAGGGTAAGGTTCTGGAGCTGCCTGGCTTCCTGTCCTTTTGACCCAATGTCCATCTGACACTGGGCAAATGCCTCATGTTCCATCTGTCTGATAGTTCTGCTCTGGCTGAGCCTTTTATCACAGGCTTCCATTTTTGCCTTGTGCATATGAGAAAAATTGCATTGAGGCAAACCACAAAAGCAAGACTCTAGTTCTTGCTACAGGCAAGGAAAACAGCTTTCTTCACCCAACTCCTTCCCTTGGCTTCATTTAAAAGCAATTAGCAGGTGGTAAAAAAAAGGAGGAAGAAGGACTGGAAGGAGGAGAGTGCTTTTTGTTTGTGTTTTTGCATTCTTTTTTTGTTTGTGTTTTTTGAGGACTCTCCGTTAAACTTGGCTTCTTATTTAAAAATAAATTTAAAGATCGTAAGGAACCTTTAATGTTTTGTATTTTGTTTGCCTTTGTTTCTAGCTAACAATTATACTATTTGAATAAACGCAGGCCTAACCTGTAGTCAACAAAAAGGCAATATAGTTCTTGTGTGTATTATGCCATGTGCCATTAAGGGAACTGCTTCCATAGGAGCTGCTGTGTGTAAAATTCAGCAGATACTTAAAACCCAACAAAAACCAAGTGCATGGAGAGGGAGGAAGGAAAGTGTCCACTTTGCTTTGACAGACTAGGTTCAGGCAACAAATTACTGACAGGCTACAGTGCTTTTGAACTGACGTTTTTCACTGCAGAAATTCCACCACAGCTTGTTGAAAAAGAAATTTAGAAGGGGTTCTGAAGGAATAGGTAGAAAGAAACAGCATAAAGCTCAGGTCAGAGTTCAACTCTGAGTTGGCTGCCCGTGACTTCAGCTATTGCTTTGTTCATTTTTCTGGACCACTGTGCTTGAATTACCTGTTACCTGCAAGCAGCAGTCAGCAGCTTTTCTGAATGTTTCTTTCATCGGCTTCCAGTCTGCCCCTTTTCTTTGGCTTCATGACAGTGTCATGCTATGAGAAGGAGGTTCTCATGTTCAGAGGCATAACATGAGGCAGTCAGGGGTTATCTGTAAGAGGTATGTCAAAGTTTAGCAGCCAAATTAAACTATACCCCATGCTGTGTCTTTGCATTATTGCCCCACCACAAGAAATCCTGTAAAATAATGTGTTAAATTTTATTCACTTCTTAAGTCTGCAGTGTCAGAAGTGACCAAAGTAAGGAGAAATTATTCCGTGTCACACATAACAACTATCTCCATGTTGGAGACAAAGTCCTGAAAGTTTCAGTTGCATTAGCATTGCAGGCAGGGCTGTGGGTTGAGCTTGAACTGGGAGCTCATTTCCTCCAGCACTAGCTGTGTGAGGCTGTCGCAATACCCAACAGCGGGCTGTTATTACTGTCACTTGTTACTGCTTGTTACTTCTAAAACTCCTCAGAAAATAGTTTAAAATTTTTGTTTGAGTGTAGCATTTGAACAATGGTGTCCTGTTCCAGGGCAAGGCAGCCTTATGGCAAGCTGTACTGTCTTCTGTCAGAATAGCAGCTAGCCTTGACTTTTCCAGGTTCTTTCACATTTTGGTGCCAAGTCTTCTTAGAAAGCAAACTTTCCTTTTGTAACACAAAGAAGGAGTTTCCCTTTTTTCCATCCTGTCATTCTAATTCTTACCTTTTCACTAATTTTCTTGTATGACCTTGGTGTAGGGGATTTATTCTAAGTATCATGATTTTTCATTTGATCTTACGTTTAACTTTTTTGGCATGTGTTTATGCATGGTTTGGAGTTCGTTTGGTGGGATTTGTTTGGTGTTTATTTTTTTTTTTAGTAGTTATTGCTAACTTTGATTCATGTTACATCTGTAGGTAGCAATACAGGAAGTTCTGATGCTAGAAAATGCTGAAGGAAGTACTTGTTTCTTGACTATAATACTTTCTCATTTAATATGTTACATGGGAAAATAATAATACTTTCTTCTCATCTGGTTTTCTGTAGTGGACCAAATCTATCATCTAGCATCTCCTGCTTCTCCTCCAAATTACATGTATAATCCTATAAAAACATTGAAGACCAACACTATCGGAACATTAAACATGTTGGGTAAGTGGAAATTTATTTTTTCTTATTTAACTTGATTAGATATAATCTAGACAGAGTTACTGGGTAGAGGGGGGGATGGTGCATGTGAGTTGTACATTTCAAAAAGTTGGTTCTTTAAGAAATATAAGGCAGGGGGTGTCCCTCTTTGTAGGCTTTTGTACTTCTTTAAATATATCTGCAGATGAACTCTGACAACATGCAAGCTTGGCTGTCAAAGATAAAGAACTTCATGCCTGTAACTTGGCTATGGAATCTGCTGTAATTATAGAAGCCATAGGAATAAGTAAAAGCATGGGATTTTTATAGCAAAGTTGTGAGCACTTCTCACTTTGCTGAAGTGGAACAATCCCACATTTACCATGAGTGACTCCTTCTCTCCACCACAGCAAACGTTGCACTAGGTGGAGCATCACTGGCTCTGTAAACCCTGAACATCAAGAGTACTGCACCCTCTTGTGCATGCCTTAGCTAGCAAATTTTGCAAGAATGCTAATGTCTGGCTTCATGCTAGATAAATTCAGGACAGTATTTTCAGCTTTGTCTGTTGGTTTGAATGCTGGGGATGGCCCTATGGAAAGAATTCCTCAAATCTTCACTGCTTTTTTCTCCTATCTTTGATCCATTTAGCATATCCTGAAACTTGAGCTGGCTGTCAGTGGTCCTAATAGGGGTTATGAGGCAAAAAAATGCCTAAGCATTAGGTCAGTTGAGTTTCTTATTTGAGTGGTACCCTACTGAGTACAATTCAGAGAACTAAGTGAATTAAAAGCTATTGTGGTACCAGACAGTTGTACAGCGTAGGTGAGAGATTTCATTGGTTAGCCATGCCAACTTGAAGGCCAGAAATGAAATGCAGAATAATCTTGAGTGATGGGTAGGATTATCCAGGCAGTTTAAAGGGGCATAAGAAAGGGAAAATAATTTATTGTTGTCCTATAGCACGTTATTCTATATAATTTTCTTCATGTAGCTTATCTTTTAATTATTGGTTATCACATTATATTGTTGTGTTTTTAGGATCCCGATTTCCTAACTGAAATGATTTATGCTTCCTTGGCCTTTATTTAGAGGGTAATATATTAAGTTTTCAGATCTTGGTTCACTGTAACTTAGTCCCAGAAGTAAATACGTTTCATTCTGAGTGCTGCTCTGCTGTTTCTCAAGTTTCCTAGCTTTGGAGTGGGAGCTATGGATGTGATTTACGGGTAGATTTATCTAGTGAGAGGAAACAAATTATCTTGAAAAATACGTAAAACAGGATTGCACTAAAGCACTTAACATGGCTGAAAGATTCCTGGGCTTGTTCTAATTATGTTGTTTTTTTTCCCCTGTTGCCCAAAATTTAGGGTTAGCTAAACGTGTTGGAGCACGGCTGCTGCTGGCCTCTACATCAGAGGTATATGGAGGTAAGAATGATAAAAGAGTGTTTAGAGCTCCTGAAATGTGACTGTGTAAAAAGGTATTTAAAAACCATTTGTCAGATGTTAGGATGATAAATTTTCATCACTCTCTTAGCTTGATTTCTTTTCAGGTGTACTTCTGACAGTTTAAAATGTAGACATTAGTACTAGCATTAAACCTCTAGTCAGAGTGGTGGAAGTAGACTTGAACTGTTGTATATAACTTTCCTATGTCTTTGTTTTTTTTTAAAGGGCTTGTGGGGGATTTTGAGTGTTAAACTCTTAATTAAAATCAGTATGCCATAATTAAAACCTGTGACGAAAGTGAATTTCATTAGTAAATCTGCATCTCTCTTTCCATTCTTTTATGAACTGTATTGTTACAATTTAGCAATCACTCTGGTGTGTAAAGAGATAAGCTCCAAGCCAAGAAAATAGTGATTGTGTATGCAGGCTCTTGTGGTGTCTTTTAAAATGTAATATTCAGCAGTCCTACCATATCTTTACATCTTTTACCGTTAGTAAGAAGTGAAGTAGTGAGAATGACTGATTGAACTGCTAGCTGAGTACCAGAAGAATCTGAATTACTTCCTTGGGGCGTGTAACAGACCATGTGCCTACTAGAGAAACTTCCTGCTATTGTGAACTCTTGCCTAACTGATAACAGCAGGGTTGCAAGATTAACAGATATGCAGACAGAGTCCACCAACTCAGCACCAGTACTTGCGAGTCTAGTCTTTAAAGAACATCCAAGCAAACAAAAAAATATTAATCTTTGTAAGAAAACACAAAGCTTGGTGAGGAAAAAGTTCCTCAAGGAATTTATTTTTGGTGGATTAACTTCAGGCAGGAAGATTCCAAGCAAATACCCAAGCAAGAGGTCACCAAGATATCTATAGTCAGCCTCCACAGAATAAAATGGTATACCCAAGGACTCCTCTGTAATTGAACAAACTCCATTCTAGAACAGGGGACCAACAGGCAAAAAAGAGCTTAAGTTTTGGAGTCTCATTGCTCTGCTGCAGTCTGTCTGCTGAAGTGGAAACCTGGAAATTTCCATTATCAGGCTTTGTTGTGTCAGTAAACCCACTGTAGCAGAGCACATCTCTAAAAGATTAAAAGGGCAAAGTAATTTTGCTGAGAAATGAAGGACAGAAAATAAAGTCAGAAGATATGTTAGCTGTTTCCACAGGAGCTCTCAAAGCAGTGTTGTATAGAGAGTTTCCACGTGCTTCGTAGAGCTGCCTTTGCCAGAAAGGAGACAGAAACTGAAGTGGCTTCCAGTTTACACTACCTTTTGGGGCCCTGTTAAGAATGTTATATGTTTTTATGATCACATAAAACTTCCCTGCATTTACCATTGCTCTGTGGCTGTCAGCCAGAATTCATCTGTAATCATGTCTCTAAGCAGCATATGCTTAGGATAAACCAGAAGAAATATAGCAAGTACATTGTAGTATAGTGCTTTATTCTTTAAAAAATGCAGTATTTCTTTTTTTCAATTTTTTCTTTCCTTGTTTCATGTTTTATAAAATTTGAAAATGCTTTACAGTTTTTTCCAAATACAATAAAAAATGCTACCTACATAGCTTGTAATATTTCTTCTGAATTACATTAGATAAGAGTCATATTTGTGTCCTTGAAATTGTCTGGTTTTGCAGAGAAGGGTTGAATTTAATTGTCAGTTTGCACACTCTTTTGGGGAAAGCAGGTGATGGCTGTTGTTTGCTTGCCACATCTTCTTTAAGTGTCACTTTCATGCTTCCAGTGAATATGCTTTAAAGGAATGGTGTTGAAACATGCTGTTATTTAAATACATAGTTCAGAGAGAAGCTGTTGAATTGTTTAGTGCCAATGATCTACTGGAAGGTTATGTATAGTCACCTTTTTGCTAGAAGGTCATTTAAGGTGTTTTTATTTTTTCCCATAGATCCTGAAGTTCACCCTCAAAATGAGGATTATTGGGGCCATGTGAATCCAATAGGTCCAAGAGCCTGCTATGATGAAGGAAAGAGGGTTGCAGAGACAATGTGCTATGCATACATGAAGCAGGTATTAAACTTGCATGAGATTAAATGGATTTTCTGAAATTAATGAAGGCTAAATGCATAGTAGAATTGGAATTATGTGCATTTTAAGTGTTAGAGAAGAAATGATAATGTCTTGAGTAGGAGCGCTCGTAGTCGATGCAAAATCTGTTTTCTTTAATGCAAAAGTTTTATTGCGTTCATCTGTTGTGTTTTTTTTTCAGATGAGCAGTGTTCTACAAGAAAATGTGCTTTAGTTTTCTTATTAGATGTGACTTCAGTGTCATAAATATTTTTTTGGACAGGTTAAACTGGAGTGACCTTAGTAATTTTGGGAGCTAGAGAGCAGTTGGTTTAAGTTGGACCTATGCTGAGAAGTGCTTGGCTGAATAGGGCTGTTACTGATAAATGTAGAATGCTTAATGGCATAATTGAAATCAGAATATGCAGGTAACAATTATGGACTTCTTCAGTTAGTACCTATCTAGGAGCAAAATTTTTTAATCACCTTAGAAATATCTTTAAATTATGTAAGGATAAATACAGACCTTAAGATATGAATACTTAGCTGTATAATGCACTTTTTCAGACAAATACAGTAACCTAAGGTAGAAAAACTGTTTAAAATATTTGTGAAATTATACATGCCAGTTTCTCTGGATTTCATAATCAACAAGTAGAATCTCATCATTAATTAACCTGGCATCCACGCTTTACCTGTATGGGAGTCTTACTTAGTTGTTGTCTCCGAGAGACTGTGTGTCACACTAAAGAAAGTCATATCACTGTTTCTCAGTGTTTGTAACCTTAACGTACAAAGATACTATTCAAATGTAGTATATTCTGTAGAACAGAAATGTTGAAATACTAAGTGCTTTTAAAAAACTTGAATATAGAATTAAATTTAACTGTTAAGACTGTAGGGATAGTGCTTTAGTATGGAGGTGGTAGTAAATTTTCTTTTCTGCCAGGTAGAGAAGGCAGAGGTTTGTGTCTCCTTTACTCTCTTTTAAATTGTTTAAGGTGCAGCATGGTGGCACTGCTCTTGTTCAGGATGATGATGCTACTTCACTGTAGCAAAATATACCTTATGGGTCTGAATATTGTAGTTTTTATGAGACATTATTGTGCTGTAAGGTTGTTTTTTTTTTTTTTGCAAATTAATGGTACATACTGCAGTATTATTTTAGAAGGGCAAGACTGTAGGTAATTTTGAAAATCATAGACTGTATATTAAAACCACAAGGTGAGTCATGATATTATACTGTAAATTTTATGCAGGATTTACAGAGGGCAGTAAAGGTTTGTAGGGTGGAACTGTGGTACACATATACATTAAGTGAAAACTCATGATGCAAATGAGCTATCTGTCTTAGGGGTAGCTCTATGAGATATTTCTTCTACTTCATTATGGGTTAGTGAAGTTTGCCCAAGTGTGTCCCATATTTGTATATATTCTGAAACACTGTTGCTGGTTTTTTTGGGTTTAGGTGTTAGGTTTTTTTCAGTTTAGATGATACACTGTTATTAATGGAGGAAACATTATTTTTTTGCTAGTGGAAAGGTCTGAATTCTCCTGTGAAAATAAGTATTGTTTTTAAGAGGATTTTCAGATAGGAGTGATCTAGCCCAAATTAATTGGATTTACATGATTTTAGTCTTAAATATTTCCAGGATCTTCTCAGCTTCAGAAAAAGAAGAAACAAGCAAACTTCTCTCTGCTTTTTGTTGTTGTCATTTCTTCAAAAGGTTTTGGTCATCACACACATTGCTAGGCACCTTAAATACCTAATCATGTTCCCAAAAGAAATATAAAATAAAAAATTACTTCTGTATTATATTTCCAGGCAGGCTGTTTGAATCAGTACAGTTCTTGAATCTAGTGAAAGATGACTCTTTTTTTCACAGTTGTTAGAATTCCTCAGTAGCTTTTCTGACCAAGACCTTTCTGGTGCACAATTTTCTGCTGGCAACATTGTTTTGTTCACTTATTTGACCATATGAATTAAATATTTCTTGACTTCATCTCCTCTTTATACTGCTGTCTTTAAACAAGCCCAGCAGTACTTCCTGATCAAAAAGTCCAAGGGCAGTAGTAGTATTCAGTACTATATAGGCATCTGCTTGAAATCAGAGGTGGGGAGTGAAATATTTGCTGAAGAAAAGCAGGGCTTATAAATTTAAAGCACGTATACATATTCACCTCATCCCATGTGAGGCACCTGAGTGTGTCATTTGAGAGAGATATTTGCTATAAGCTGTGGAGAACAGCTCTCCATAAATTCATGGGGGAGCAGGTTCCTTAATGAGAATGGAAGAACTTCCTTCTGTAACTTCTCAAGCCACAGGCTGCTTTAGTTCCTTGCCCTGTTCATCTAGGAACAGAGTTGCATTCTCTGATTCAGACTTATTCATAATTCTCTTCATCTCTTTTTCAGTGCTTGCTAAGCACTCCCTCCTGGAAAACCATTTTCAGTTCACTCAGTGCCTTAATTCAGATTCAAAACTTTGCCACTCAATGCAAAACATATAGTTTAACAAGATGCAAGGCGTAGTTTTGAAACTCTCTTATAGTAACAGCTTGTCAATCTGTTTGCTTTCTTCTTTCAGTACCCTTATCTTTATTACTATTCTGCCTATCTTCCCCTGTCCTCCTGAAGGACTTTTTTGCATAAACTTCATATACAGATGCATGAGTGACTTGCTAAAGATGTGATACGATTGCACAGCTAGTAGTTTTTCTCTTCCACAGAACTTCTGTTTTACTAGATAAGGTAATATCATCATTTTCCAAGATGAACAGCATTTTCCAAGTGCAAGTAAAGTCTTCCTGGACATATCCAGGTGGAGAAAACGGGGGGTGTGTGGTGGAGAGAATAAAAGGTAGGAGGGAAGTTTCAGCACATATTTCTGCAGTGTGAATTCTGTGCCTTGTTCCTGAGTTGCCATTCAGTGTACATTTAACTATTTTTAAAATTGTGGTTGGAATTACAGAGCTACTGGAAATCAGAATATTCATGTACCCTCCATCTCTGGCTTGATTTAAATACCAGTCAGAATCTTATACTTTCTTCATGGCAGGAATCTGGTGTGTTTACTTAGGTGTGTTGTAAATACAAATACACAGCACTTTAAATGCTTAGCATATAAAGGGTATTTTGTGAACTAGTTTTAATTTCTTATACCGTTGATCTGTAAGGAAATTCCCCAGAGCTGAAGCAACACTTCGGGGTCACTGTGGAGTGTTGGAAGGAAATTGTTCACCTCCTTCCACTTTCTTCATCTTTCTTTCGTATCAACTGTATGGCTCTGCAAGCATCAGTGGTAGCAAGTGGGCTTAGTGGTACATGTGGTAGTTTCCAAATTGCCTAAGTATCCACTGGATACAAGCATATAGAAGTGGCTCAAGCTATCACAATCAAATGTTAATTATAACCCTTCTTTTAGGGGTCAAGTGTTATGGTCTGCGTTATAGAATGTTCTATAACCAGGACTGTGCAGGTTCAAGGTGCCAAAAAATCTTAATAGGTAAGAACCTCTAGCACGTTAGAGGTGAAGTATGTTATATTAGTGTGAGAGATTAACACATGCAAGCTGATGCTGAATTTTGTTAAATATAGAAGTGCATTGCAATTGCAACACACAGGTGATCTTCGGTTCTGTATTAACTTGCGCTTTCCTCCTAGTCTTTAATTCGCAAATTGATTCGGTTTCAGCAGTCATAAAAAGTCTTGATATAAATGTAGGGGTAATGAAAACTGTTGATTAAATTGCAACTGAAAAGACATTGAATAGTGAATAATGAGATAGGTATTGAGTGATAAGATAGAAAGCAAATAGCTATGTTGAATTAAAGCAGTTTGCTTTTAATGCCTTGCAGAGGTTTGTCCTATATTCTCTAATCATTGCTTGTTGTTTTCTTTTCTTTATATTCAACATAGTGTTTTTAAGCATGCAGCACTATTTTTTGATGTTGTCACATGAAGTTTGCTAGCACTTTGCTTAAGAAAAGCTGCAGAATTGATGTTTTTTTGTGGAAGAATGAAATTGAATTGTTTGTGGTTTTGACAGCACAGGAGGAGGAAAGGAAGCATTGCATCTCCACAGGGTGGTGGTCAAAAGCCTAGACAGCAGTCCTTTAATGACACAGATGGTAATTACTGTTGGATGCATACCAGACCACAGCTAAATTATAGTGATAAGAGCTGTCATGGAGCCCTCTAGCTTTTTAGAAGCCATGCAGAGGGTTTTCATATCCAGGAATATTAGCAAACCAAAGGTTGGAAAGGGGAGTCTATAAGATGCTACAGGCAGCCAGCAACCATGGGCACTTGCCTGTAAGGAAGAGTTGAGATGCTGCAGACCCTCTCACTGCTGACTGACAGGACATTGACACCCTTGAAGTGCAGCATCGCAATCAGTGTCCCATCTGAGTTGTTACATACAAAGTCAGGGAAATTTAGAAAGAAAAGAGTTGTCCGCAGTTCGTTTCCCCTGCAGAGTCTGAGGTCACACACTCATAATTACATTAACTTTCTCAATAAATGTGGCAGAAATTGAAAATTTCAAATAGTGTTTGTGGTTAGTTGCTTTTATGTTCCTGATTAGCTGGCTCCACTTTGAAATGGCAGACAGTACTGCTTTCAACCATTGTAACTGCATGGTTCGCAAATAGGCTTTTATACTTTAGAAAAGAGAAACCACAGATAAAATCCTTCAGCATAGTTCAATAAAGTTAAATCCTAATAATTTAGGAACTAAATAATGCTCAGCTTTTGAAACTGGCTTGTTCCAGTTACCCTTGTACAGTCCTTCTGGTAGTCCTGTCATTTTCTAAAATCTGCTGGTATGCTTTCTCTGCACCATTGGACTAATAGTTCTGTACACTTTCTAATGAGTTATTAGAGCTGTTAAAATTTATTTTGCTGTGTAGGAGCTCTGTAAGTGAACCAGAACATTGCATTTGGTCCTGTACAAATGCAGAAGTAGCAGTTTTCCAAAGCTACCTGTTGGTAACATTCAGTTAGAGTAATTGAGGTGAAAAGCAGAGAACACTGCAGTAACTGAGACAGTATTCTAAAAATACAAACTGATGTTTTACTGTTTACAGGAGTCCCTCTCTAAGTGAAGTTTCATTATATAAGTATCTGTTTCTAAATAGTATTGTTTTACCTGAGTTGTCAGAACTTACTAATACAAACATAGCATGGATATAAGGCTTTTTTTTCTGGCTGTGCAGCAGCACTTTCTAAATTATATGAAAGACAGACAAAACTGTTGGACTTCAAACCCACATTCAGACACAATGGTGTTGCTAATGCTCTAGTATCTTTACTGTTTCTATATGCTCTGTACTGTTAACAATTGCAAAATAACCTTGAACCCCAGACAAGGTTAGAAGATTGTATTGCAGTGATTATCAAAGCCATGGACTGAACAAATAGAGGCAGTCAGTGTGCTGGTGGAACAGGCCTGTGGCTGTTTACATTGGCCATGTACCGTACATACAAGAGGTCTGTGAACTGAGGCAAGTGTTAGAAATAGGACATATTTTTAGCCGGGAGGTATAAATAATGGTGTGAAGAGACCTCAAAGAGAAGATGTAGCTTATCTAATCTAGGAAGTATTGACCTGTAAGCATAGTAATATTTCAGCTATAAGATGAGAGTACTGGAGGTGTGCCTTGTTTGTATTCAGAGACATGCATTATGACAAAAGAGGAGGAGTCAGGTTATTGCGTTTGTCCTTCCTAGCTTGTTCAGGAGCTTTACTGCTTATGAAATTCAGATCTCAGCCATACTGTTTTTGCAAAACAGTTTTAAAAATCTATTAGTAGCCAAAATCTTATTTTGCTAATACAATAGGTAGTGCATATGTACCTTGGACCAAGCCTCAGTGTAGAATATTGTAGCTTAAACACATCACAGGTTGATATCGGTGAATCCTGTGCTAGTATGTCTGCTGTGATTACAATTCAGGGTTTTGGGAACAGTTTTGCAAGTTAGTTGATAATCTCTGAAACACATGGGAAAGTATGTGAATCAGTAAAAAAAAGTGACTAAGAAAGCAAGAGATGCAGGCAGCAATCTTTGTCTTTTGATAGACTTTTAGCAGATCAAGTTGATATCCGTGCAACTGTCTGGGCTTTCCTTGGCAGGTATTTTGAACCCAGTGGTCTATTGTAGAACAGACAGTTGCAGCTTTCCCTTTCCTGATTTTTTTATGCAGGGCAATCTATCTCATTCTTGCTATTCACATAGATCCACAGACTTTACAAAAAGCATGGTTAATTAGCAAGAGAATCTTGCCTGATATCTTTATGAATTACAGCTGCAGCGTATGTTTGAGCTATTTCAGTTAAAAGAACCTCTTGATATTTGAGCCGTATTCTGTATTGGTCTGTTTTCTGGGACAGTCAACATAAGGCGATATCTTTTCCTAAAAGGTTCATAAGATTAAAATGTCTTTTCCAATTAAGATGATGTTATAGCATCCTTTATACCTTGATGCTTCTGGAGCAAGGACCTCTAGAGCTAAGTGGCAAAGAATCATGGTGAAGAACGTGGACAAGTTTTTTTTCCAGGGGAGACTGGATAATTAATGCTAGTTTTTGAGTGACAGCTATAGAATAGTATGAGTACTATTCAGAGGATCTGTCTGTGTAAGATATTATGTAAGTATTCCTTGCATCTTTTCTGTCTTCTCTCTCCATCTCTACACGTACAGTCTCTGTGAACATGTCCGTATGTTAAATAATACTGAGCTGAAGTGTTTTGCTAGCCCACAATGCTGCATTTTGTTAACGTGCTTTTGGGCTCTGTTTTTAATTGTTCTAATTAATTTGCTATAGGGAGGCATAGTCTTAAACCATGGGTCCGAAAGACAATTGATCACTTTTGATCTCAGTATCAGGGATTACTCTCACTCTGTCTTTTGTTTAGCAGTAAAAATATGGGACGAAGAAGGTTTTCTTTCTCTAGGATAAAATTAAATATTATACGTGATTTCCTGCTGCAAATCTGAGGAAGTAACTGGCTTCACTAGTGAGACTATGGTGGAGGTGTTCAATCGTAATTAATGTCTTGTTGATATACAGAATGACAGGACATAGGTAAGAGTGTGCCATAAGTATTTGTAGATAGTTAATACAAAAAGGAGTAAAGTTAATCAACATGAAAAAAGGATCACTTCAAACAAGAGATTCATGAAATGGCAAAAGAAAACTTAGGACAATTTTCAAGTTCTTATCTCCAAAGTCTGTAGAAGAGGAGGTTTTTTTGCTTTTTTTAAGTAGACTCCAATTTTACAGGCACAAGTGAAAATTCAGCTGCACAGAAAATAGATTTTTCAAAGCAGTAGGATGCAGAGAAAAGCTTTGCTAGATGACACTATAAATAAAAAGTTATTCATTTTAAAAGACAACATTGCAATGGAGGAAGGAGAATAAATAGAAGGGAGAAGAAATGCTGGATTCACTGTGGCTATGAGTAAGTGCCTGTAGAGAATGTGATGTTTTTCTTTTCTAGATCCTTTGCTAGTTTCCAGCCAGTACTGGAAAACAAGGCTGCTGTTGTAGCTTGTGTAGTGCCAGAGAGGCTGTTTCATCACCATTGTTTGATGAGCTATTTTTAACTTGAGCACTAGCTTCTAAGTGCCTCATTTTCTGTACTTGTTATTAATGGCAATATCTGGAAAACCCACATGGAACACATTCCCTCCGTAAAGGAGCCAGTATCCTTTTTAAGATAGAGTGCTGGGCAGAAGGAAAGAAGCAGCAGCTCTATCAGGGTATGTATTTCCAAGTACATGGAAAGGCATTGGGAATGGCTCTGCCACATGCTGCTAAAATTATATGTTAGACATTTTACATTGCTGTGCTTTCTTAGCTAACAGGAAATAAAGAATATGTTCACAACTGATGGATTTTTTGCATGGGAGTGTAGTCCTGCTCCTTTCAGGGACTTTCAGCAGTGCCATGTGGATGTTGTGAGGTTATTTTTTTGGCTATGTTATGGATGCATGCTGGTTGTGTGACAAAGACCCAAGACTGCAGCTTTTCTTACATCGCAATAGTTACCTTTCTGGTTACTGTTAGCTTATAATTTAGTTGCAAATATAAACATTTGAAAGTGGCAACTAAAACCTTACCTGCAGTTAAACAGAACTGGATGTTTGGCCTTCTGCATTCTAGGAAGCGTTGGGCTTTACCTATACTACTTGGTGTTTCCCATTTCTCAACACCAATAGCCAACGTGTTAAATATGCCTTTTGCTTCTCTCTCTCTCATTTGTAAAAAGCTAATGATACTGCTTTCACAAAACTTCTTTGAGGTTTCATTTGTTCATGAGTCACTTGGAGATCCAAGAGAGAAAATGAGATTTTCTTGCAAGTTTCTCTCGTACTTGTGAAGTACGTTTATTTTGAAGAAACACGTTTCCAGATGTCTCCTGAATCAAGCGTGCACTAGCTGCAGCCTTCAGGCACAGATGGGCAAACAGTACACTGCTATCATACACACTCTTGTCCAAGAAAATGGCAAGCATTGGTCTAAGCCTTATTAAAATACCTTAGTGAAAGGCATTGAAAATACAATGCTGTGTATCTTCCAAAGGAGTAACTGGCTGTATGCAACTCTAGAACATTGTGATGTATGGCTTCAGTTGAATTATAAGCACAAAGTTTGCTGAAGATAAAAAGTGTTTACTGTGACTGATACAAGGATGGCTTTTTCTGGGAGGGTGGAAGACCAGGGAATATGAGGAAGTTGCATAGGCCTGAGCTGAAGTTGACACCTTCCTCCCTGCCTTGTGGTGGCACCCTGTCTTGGATGATAGCATCTATCTGTTTTTAGCATACCACACTGCTCTGAACTCATCAGGAGCCAAATGCATGCTTCAGTACACAGAGGCCGAACATCCATCTTGACAGCTTCATCATGAGCTGTGGCTTGTCCAAATGAGAGTCAATAAACAGAAAATACCTAGAGAGATTACTTCAGTCTGCAATCTCTCAGTGTTCAAATGTTTTGACCAGTCACGTTTTCCAATTTCACATACTTGTTGCATTTTGCTTCAGAAATTTGCAGAATATTCTGCAAGTGGGACTTTTGGAATGATAGATATTTTTCCTGGAAAAAAACTAAGCCATTGAAGAGACCTGGACTGTAATGTGTTCATTTATACAGCCTACAAAGTATCAGGGAGCTAAGAAACATTGTAGCAGTGATCACAAAGCCAGTTACTTTATGGCATTCATGACCATGTTTATCTTAAGTGTTCAAATTTTCTAATCTTTGAAAGTGCTACTTTGGGTCTCTGGTAATTGTGAGACTTCACTTAAGTGCAAAAGACATAGATAAGTAACAGCTGAAATAAGTTTTTGGAAGGGTACTATTGGAAAGTCTTTAAGTTCTTGCTGGCTGGAAGAAAATGCACATGCTGAGATCATCAGCTGTTCTAGCACAGATTTAGAACTTGCATTACAAATACTGAGAACCAGTATAAATTGCCTTGCTGTGTGCACTACTACAACCAGTAGCATCGAAGGAAGTTTAACAAGTATTGTTTTCTCACCATGAAATGCTTCTAAAGCTGTAAGAGGAATTCTTAAGAAAGCTTTTGGACAGGGAGAATTAATTTGCACTTTTTAGGACAAAAAGCACTTTTAATAAGGTAATAACAATTTGTTTTCTTTGCCTGCAGGAAGGAGTTGAAGTGAGGGTTGCCAGAATATTCAATACCTTTGGTCCTCGAATGCATATGAATGATGGTAGAGTTGTCAGCAATTTTATCCTACAAGCTTTGCAGGGAGAACCACTAACAGTAAGTAATGGCCATTCAATGACATGAAGAGTTGTTTGTCTTTATATCCTATCCTCATGTGCTGTGAAAGAAAATGGATTTTAGGAAACACTCAGGTTTCTTGCCCCCAGACTCACAGAAGTCTGGAGTCAGTGCTGTTCTGTGGGAGGCAATATTGAGGGCTTTTTTAATTATTGTTATTGCAACTGCCGTGCTATCTAGGCTTTATCAAGAATGTAATAGAGGATAAAATAGAACATTTTGCCCAACATCACTATTTTATAGGAAGTAACTGTCTGGCAGTTACTCCCTGGACTAAAGAGAGAGTTGTTTAGCTGACTAGATCAATTAAAATTAATTATCAGCAATAAGCAGTAGTTGAGAGAAAAAAAATTTCCCCCTTGTATCTTCTCAGAATTTGGCTGACAGGAATACCAGGTGTCAACCTTTTTAGAAACTGAACGGACTCGATCTCTTTGTTTTCTCAAGAGATTATTTACTTTATTTGAACCATCTCTTTGAAGATAAGCTAGCCCTAACTATTCTATGATTCTCTGCGCAGACACCATTTTTGCTTTATATTATTGTAAAGGAAGGGTTAATTAAGAGGTATTAAGAGAAATTGGGAGGAAGAAACTCCATTGTATTTTTTAGCCATTGCCTGCAAATAAGGAAGGTAGCCACATAGATGACTTTGCAGAAATCATGCACAAATTACTTCTGTAAAACTTACCCCACCAGCTAGAAGAAAACAAGCAGAAAGCTCTCTTTACGTACATAAAATTTGCTTCCTGTTTGCTTTGGGAGTCCATCAGGCCATCAGTGTGCTCTCCTGGTACATTCCTCTCAGAATCAGATACTGGGCAAACTCTCAAACCCCTGATCATCTTACCCAGTACCTGCTAAAATATGATCTTCTGATTCTGTATCTGCCTCAGGGAGCAGCAGGTTTACCAAGGGACAAATGATGATGTGCAAACCAATTGTATTGTCTTTCCTGTCCACTAGAAAGACAAACATGCTTTCTGTTCTGTCCTTCCAAAAAGCTTTTCTGCTGTAGCAAGTTGATGTGTGCTTCCCCAGTTAGCCTTCAGTGTTTTCCCCACTTAAATGTGCCTACTGATAGCCTTCAGAATTTAAAATATTTATGTTCTAGGGACTTTAGTGAAAAAAATAATGTTATTTGATACCATTACATACACTGCAAGTATACTTTAACGTCTGGTTAAACTTCAGCAGCTTTCTTACTCCAAAGTGCCAGCGCATAACCTGAGAAACCTTTTTAGTTTTTCTCTTAAGATTTTTATATGAATCTGTAGAGGTGACTTTTGGAGTCTCATCCTCTAGAAATTATTCTACTTCCTATTTCCCCAAATAATACTATTTCGAGCCAAACGATCCCCCCTCCCTGCCTCTGCTTTAAATGCTTACAGTGTTTGGGAGGTTTTTTGGTGATTTTTGTTTTAGAGACCAGTGATACTTGGTAGTCTCTGAAGTTGGCTGTTGTTAAGAGCAAATAAAAATTGCTAATCATAACCACAGTAGTCTGAGGTTTGCTTTAAACATTTGGCTCTCTTTTCTGGCTGCGTATATGCTACAGCTTCTTCCAGTGTTCCAGGAGAGGACAAACCATGGCTCTGTCCTACATCCCTGAGTATGTTTCCTATATGCGTAGTTCTGGTTAATAAAATGCCTACAGATTTGTTTACTGGAGACATGTCCAAGAAGAGAAAGACCTTCAAAGAACTGGCACTTTGCTAAAGGCTCTGCAGGCACATCTATTTCCATTCCTGTAACATTGAGCTTGTGTCTCAGATGTTTGTCCTTGATACATTTTTCTAGAGTGGTATGGGAAAACTAATCAGACTACAGAGAACTTCTATTGATGTAACTTTTCCAATTTTCATCTGGTTTTAGGTCTATGGACCTGGAACTCAGACGAGAGCTTTCCAGTATGTCAGGTAAGCCTTGTTTGTAAATGTCTGATGCTTACTTCACTTGACGGTTCTTTGAGCTTGGCCAATTTTGCATGCATGTACATTTGAGTCAGAAATTTTGTTCATTCTTAGGCCAGGTTTACTTTCAGAAGGGAGACGCAGAAGTTTTTAAAATTACCAAGAAACAAAAAGTTAGTTGATTTAGAGCTTTGAATTGAGATATTGATGTGTTCTTCCGATCAAGGAACAGCAGCCAGTTAATTGGTAGGTAAGTTTTTCATGCTAAGCAGTTTGTCACTCCTTGCATTTTAATGCAATGCTGCCACCTCGTGTCTTTGGGAGGTGCTGTGGTCAGTGTACATTCACATGTCCCCATCCTGGGAAAGGAGCCTGCTGAGCGAGTATTTGCAGTGTTAACAATACCAGAATGTACTTTGGCTATGAAAAAGTGAATCTCTTCCTCAGAATCTTCATGCTAGCTAAACTTCCATGCCAGGCTTCTGGGTTGTTTTAATGATTCTCTGCTTAAGGATGTTCTTTCCCTCTTCTGAAAGTCGTAACAGCCAGTAATAGACATTGTGGAAACACCATCAATTCAAAGTCGCCACTTTGTTCCTGATTATAAGTCATAATGAAAGGGGTCTGGATTGTATGTCCAGGGGCAAGTTGCTAAGTTTGTTGCTGGTAATCCAGAATGATTTTGGATTATTTTGCTGGTGGAAGGTAGCACCAAGTGCTTCATCCCTTCAGTATTCAAGGCCAGTTTGGACAGGGCCTTGGTCTGGTCTATTGTGAGGTATCCCTTCTTATGGTTGGGGGGCTTTGGAACAAGATGATCTTAAGGTCCCTTCCAACCCAAACCATTGTATGATTCTGTGAAGTACTGTTTGTTAAAAAACTTGGTTTAAAAACTTATGAAACAAGTAGACAATTCAAACAACAAAATGCAAAGTTGAGGGAAGGGAGTTTGTCATGTGCCTCTGTATTGCAATTTGTTCTGTTTGAAATGTGTTAGAAATGGGACTTCTAAATACACTTGGGTACTGGAGGGAAGAAGTTTTAATTGTGTTTTGGTAATCTGATAATTTTTTTTTTCAATAGTCTGTGATATGGTCAGATGAACTGTAGACCGTGTATTGCAATGATAATCACCCTTTCAAACTAACCTCCAGTTCTGTGCATCAACAGAAACTATGGAGCAAACAGCCGAGAAAGCAGGCACCCATTGAAGCTTACACTGTAAGCGCTGCTGCCTGATCTGCTTTGCTGGAGCTCTGAGGAGGCAGCTCTGTTTTTAGACAAGAATGTTATTTATAGGGAAGTCAAAATTGCCTCAATCTGTTCTTTCCATTTTATAGCGATCTTGTGAACGGTTTGGTGGCGTTGATGAACAGCAATGTCAGCAGTCCTGTCAACTTGGTGAGTATGAGACCTCCACTCTACTGTTTACTGTGCAGTAGCCAACATCACCTCTGTTTCCATCCTTGTCACTGGTGCTGATTTCTAGAAGAAATAAATGGAGAAAAAAGTTCTTTCCATTATGAATAATGTAGTCTTCCATGTATTCTCTTTTTAAATAAGTCCCTAGATGTTGTGATCTTACAGTTCCAAGAATAAGATAAATGGATAAATTTGCTAGAATTTTGATTTGTTTTAGCAAAAGATTTATGTAATTAGAATAATACTGGGAAAAAAAAAAAAACATGGGGGACATGCAAAATACGCTAAGAACTGTATGGTATAATTTTCTAATATTGATTAAGGCTGCTTAGAACTTAACTTTTCTAATAAGATTTTTGTTCTTTCACCTTACTCTTAGCAGCAGATACAAGAATAGAAAAAGGATGCATATGCTTGGTCATTTCTGTATAGGCCAACTTTTGCCAAGTCAGATGTTCAACTCTGCAAGGCAGTTGTTCACTAGATTTCCTTTTTTACTGTGGTCAGGAATTAATTTCTGTATTTCCATCCAAGTGATGATGTTTTTCAAACTCCATCACGTTTTGTCTCCAGAAAACATAGTGTTTAAATCTATATGTACCTAAGTGTCCAGCTTTAAGTCAAACAAGATATAGTAAAGAAGAGTTTTTCAACAAGGAAAGCTAGGGATGGAGGGAATTAGTTAAGTGCATTTGCCCATTCTTTGCAGACTGTTTTGTTTTGGTTTTTTGGGGTTCTTTTTTTTGTTTTTTTTTTTTTTTTTTTCAGATGCCCCTCCCTACATACATTGAATTAGCAAGGCAAATGTAATGGAAGGCAACTTTTCTAATGAGTATGGAGCCTGTCAAAGTTAATTCTTATTTTTTCGTCAAAGTAGGAATAAAGCATAATGTTTACTTCTTTCACAGTTTTACGTGACCCTGTTGAAATTAAGTTATTATTGTCATGAATATCCCTTCTATTTCCAGGGAAACCCAGAAGAGCACACTATCTTAGAATTTGCTCAGTTAATTAAAAAGCTTGTTGGTGAGTATGATAAGTAATTTTTGGTAAAGCATATGAAGTACTTATTGTTGTTAGATGATTATTACTTGATTAGTGTGTGTAATATGTGGATGGTCTTTGTAATATATGTAATTGGTCTTTAGATTTCTTAATAATTTTATCAAAGGCATGTAATTGTGTCCCAATCATATAATTAAATATTACTAAGATAATCCAAATCCTCTCAATTGGGTATAAAATACTGCATGAACAGTAGGATTAATACATTCTTTCTGTGTATCTGTGCAATCTGTATGGATCATTTTGTATAATGTTTATGCATTTTATCTTTGTTTTGGTGCAAGTACATACCTAAATGAAATGCAAAGTACATGAATGAAAATGTCTTGCATGATATCTCAGCTGAAATATAGATACTTCAGCAAGGTGATTCTTCACAATTATGTAGGCTGTTCGCAAGCTACTACTGAAAACCTTGTGAGGGTGTCAGCGCCTTTCTAGTATGTGTCTGGGAAGAAAACATTGGATTTCTCTTCATTCCTGCTGTGGTATCTGTAGCAAATCAGAGTTCTCAAGAATGGAAGTGAATGGCTATGCTTAGTCTTTTCATGTGGCTTCCTAATGAGATGAAACATACTGATTAGCTGAGGATTTTCAGTCTGTAGATTCCAGAACTGCTTCTGAGGGATCTGAAAAAGCCATGTTCAGACATGCAGTACAGAAGCTGCTGCATGTGGTGTTTCTAATAGCAGACTATCCCCTCTGGAAAACTTTTATGAATCCACAGATCGGGGAAGGAAATTGAAAATTTCAGCAGCAAACCCATCAGGCATGTAGAGTAATTGTTGTCTCTTTGTTTGCAAACAACTTGATCTGCTTCATTCTGCTCAGAGAGGTGTCTTTGCAGAAAGATTTGGAGAAGGCTGAGGTTCTTAACGACTTCTTTGCCTCAGTCTTCACTGGAAAATGCTCTGTCCACAGCACCCA